>JBBGZY010002974.1:197500-239733 GCA_037952925.1 Lithobates clamitans
GATGAGCCGAACACCCCCCGGTTCGGTTCGCACCAGAACCCGCGAACGGACCGCAAGTTCGCACGAACGTTAGAACCCCATTGACGTCTATGGGACTCGAACGTTCGAAATCAAAAGTGCTCATTTTAAAGGCTAATTTGCATGGTATTGTCCTAAAAAGGGTTTGGGGACCCGGGTCCTACCCCAGGGGACATGTATCAATGCAAAAAAAACTTTTAAAAACGGCCGTTTTTTCGGGAGCAGTGATTTTAATGATGCTTAAAGTAAAAAAAAAAAAGTGAAATATTCCTTTAAATATCGTACCTGGGGGGTGTCTATAGTATGCCTGTAAAGTGACGCATGTTTCCCATGTTTAGAACAGTCCCTGCACCAAATGTCATTTTTAAAGGAAAAAATCTCATTTAAAACTGCTTGCGGGTTTAATGTCATGTCGGGTCATGGCAATATGGATGAAAATCAGTGAGACAAACGGCATGGGTACCCCCCAGTCCATTACCAGGCCCTTTGGGTCTTGTATGGATATTAAGGGGAACCCCGCACCCAAATTAAAATAAGGAAAGGTCCCTATATACTCTGAACAGCAGTATACAGGCGGTGCAAACAAGACAGGGACTGTAGGTTTGTTGTTAAGTAGAATCTGTTTGTAATTTTGAACATTTTTAATGTGTTTAGCTCCAGCCAAAAAATCTTTTCTAAGCTTTTTGGAAAACATAGGGAAGGGTTATCACCCCTGTGACATTTGTTTTGCGTCTTTCCTCCTCTTCAGAAGATTTCACCTCACTTTTTTGTCCCAATGAAAAATGTTTTTTGAAAATTTGGGTTTTTTTGTGGAACAAGGATTGGAAAGCATCAGTGGAAAGGAGAAATTGTTTTCCCATATTAACTCTTACAGGAGAGAATTTCCCTTCCTTAGGGGTAGATTTCATCTCACTTCCTGTTGTCTCCTTCCGTTTGCAAGTAGGAGTCGTTTGTAAGTTAGATGTTTGAAAGTAGGGTCCTGCCCTATATACTCAGCAGAAATTTGGGCCTTAGGTGTTGCTGTGGCCAAAACACTGTAAGCCCTCACAGGGCCCTGCTGTGAAATATTAGATCAAGAATTGTAATTACATGCCCCTGTTGAACAGGAGCTGAAAAATTAGGCCTTAGGCACTGGTGCTGGTGCCACAACACTGCAACCCCTCACAGACACTCTAGTTGGAACGCAGGAACGAGCCCTGCTGCAAAGAATTGCATCAAAAATTGTAATTACACGCCCCTGTTAGACAGGGGCAGAAAAATTGGGCCTTAGGCACTGGTGCTGGTGCCACAACACTGCAACCCCTCACAGACACTCTAGTTGGAACGCAGGAACGAGCCCTGCTGCAAAGTATTGCATCAAAAATTGTAATTACACGCCCCTGTTAGACAGGGGCAGAAAAATTGGGTCTTAGGCACTGGTGCTGGTGCCACAACACTGCAACCCCTCACAGACACTCTAGTTGAAACGCAGGAACAAGCCCTGCTGCAAAGTATTGCATCAAAAATTGTAATTACACGCCCCTGTTAGACAGGGGCTGAAAAATTGGGTCTTAGGCACTGGTGCTGGTGCCACAACACTGCAACCCCTCACAGACACTCTAGTTGGAACGCAGGAACGAGCCCTGCTGCAAAGTATTGCATCAAAAATTGTAATTACACGCCCCTGTTAGACAGGGGCAGAAAAATTGGGTCTTAGGCACTGGTGCTGGTGCCACAACACTGCAACCCCTCACAGACACTCTAGTTGAAACGCAGGAACAAGCCCTGCTGCAAAGTATTGCATCAAAAATTGTAATTACACGCCCCTGTTAGACAGGGGCTGAAAAATTGGGTCTTAGGCACTGGTGCTGGTGCCACAACACTGCAACCCCTCACAGACACTCTAGTTGGAATGCAGGAACGAGCCCTGCTGCAAAGTATTACATCAAAAATTGTAATTACACGCCCCTGTTAAACAGGGGCTGAAAAATTGTGCCTTAGGCACTGGTGGTGGCGCCCAGAACCAAAAATGTTCTTACAAGCTATCAGCGTGATGATTGAGGAGGAAGAGGATAATTACTCAGGGATAGTCACTCAGCATCAGCATAGGCAGTCTTTGAAGGGATCTGAGATTTCAAAAAAAATTATTCGGTTACATCTGCATCAGGTGCTTGGTAGCTGGTGGTGATCCAAGACTGATTCATTTTTATGAAGGTCAGCCGATCGACCGAGTCGGTGGACAGACGCACCCTGTGATCGGTTACCACGCCTCCAGCAGCACTGAATGTGCGTTCCGAAAGAACGCTGGATGCAGGACAGGCCAGTAGCTCAATTGCATACTGTGCAAGCTCTGGCCAGTGATCCATCCTCAAGACCCAGTAACCCAGAGGATTTTCGGTGGGAAAGGTGTCCAAGTCTGATCTTGCCCCTAGGTATTCCTGCACCATGTAAAACAGACGCTGGCGATGGTTGCTGGAACCGATCATACCTTGGGGCTGCGGACCAAAAAATTGTCTGAACGCATCGGTCAGACGGCCACCTTCTCCACCGCTCCTTCTTTGACTGACCGAAGCCTCAGCAACACGTTGTCCAGAAACAGGAGTTTGTAACCTCCCAGTCTCTGGGAACGCGTTGCACAGACCTTTCTGCAAGGCCTCCCGAAGATGTTTCATCCTCTGCTCCCTCTGCGATGGCAAGATAAGGTCCGCAACCTTACCCTTGTAACGTGGATCAAGGAGGGTTGCCAGCCAGTATTGGTCCTTCTCCTTGATACCACGAATACGAGGATCCTTACGCAGGCTTTGCAGGATCAGGGAGGCCATGCAGCGTAGGTTTGCTGAGGCATTCGGTCCGGAGTCCTCTGGGTCACTAAGGACAACAACGTCCGCAGCCACCTCCTCCCAGCCACGTACAAGTCCATGTGTTCCTTGGGACTGATCCCTTAAAGACTGCTGATGCTGAGTGCCAGGCTCCACCTCCATACTGACACAATCCTCCTCCTCCTCCTCCTCCTCCTCCTCCTCGTCCTCTTCCTGTGTGATCGGCGGGCACGCAGGAAAACTGTCTGGATAAAGGGGGCCTTGAGAGCTAAGGAAGTCCTCCTCTTCCTGCCTCTGTTCTGCCTCAAGTGCCCTGTCCATTATTCCACGCAGCGTGTGCTCCAACAGGTGGACAAGGGGGACAGTGTCACTGATGCATGCACTGTCAGTGCTCACCATCCTCGTGGCCTCCTCGAATGGTGACAGGACAGTGCATGCATCCCTGATCATGGCCCACTGGCGTGGGGAAAAAAAACCAAGGTCCCCTGACCCTGTCCTGGTGCAATAGTCGCACAGGTACTCATTGATGGCCCTCTGCTGCGTGTGCAGCCGCTGCAGCATGGCCAACGTCGAGTTCCACCTGGTGGGCATGTCACAGATTAGGCGGTTCTTGGGCAGGTTAAACTCCTTTTGGAGGTCCGTCAGCCGAGCACTGGCATTATATGACCGGCGGAAATGCACAGAGACTTTCCTGGCCTGCCTCAGGACATCCTGTAAGCCCGGGTACCTGCCCAAGAACCGCTGCACCACCAAGTTAAGGACGTGAGCCAAACAGGGCACATGGGTCAGTTGTCCCTGTCGGAGGGCAGAGAGGAGGTTGGTGCCATTGTCGCAAACCACCATTCCTGCCTTAAGTTGGCGTGGCGTCAACCACCTCTGAACCTGCCCCTGCAGAGCTGACAGAACCTCTGCCCCAGTGTGGCTCCTGTCCCCCAAGCACACCAGCTCAAGCACCGCATGGCATCTTTTGGCCTGCGTACTTGCGTAGCCCCTTGAACGCCTACGGAGCACCGCTGGTTCCGAGGAAGAGGCCATGGAGGAAGAAGAAGAGGAGGGGGTGGAGGAGAGAGGTGTGTCACAATCAGCATTTTGGAGGCGTGGTGGCGGAACAACCTCCAACACTACTGCACCTTGTCCTGCATCCTTCCCAGCTGCCAGCAGAGTCACCCAATGCGCCGTGAAACTTAAGTAACGTCCCTGTCCATGCCTGCTGGACCATGAGTCAGCGGTAATATGCACCTTACCGCTGACCGCCCTGTCCAGCGAGGCATGGACATTGCCTTCCACATGCCGGTAGAGAGCCGGAATCGCCTTCCGTGAGAAAAAGTGGCGTTTGGGTACCTGCCACTGAGGAACCGCACATTCCACAAACTCACGGAAGGGGGCAGAGTCTACCAACTGAAAAGGCAGCAGTTGAAGTGCTAGCAATTTTGCCAAGCTAGCATTCAACCGCTGGGCATGTGGATGGCTGGGAGCAAACTTCTTTCGGCGGTGCAGCAGCTGGGGCAGGGAAATTTGCCTGGTACAATCTGACGTCGGTGTACCAAAAGCAGATTGCCCACAAGTACTTGGCTGTGACACACCTAATTCTACACCTTCATTCCTCTCACTGCAGGTCTCAGAGAGGACTGAAGGTCTAGTGGGGTTGGAAATCTCAGCTGATGAGGAGCAAGGAGAGATCGTCTTTGTTCTTTGGTGTGGGTCTTTTAGATACGCTTGCCAACGAACTGCATGGCAGGTCAACATATGTCTGGTCAAGCATGTGGTACCCAAGCGGGAGATGTTTTGGCCACGCGAGATACGCTTGAGACATATGTTGCAAATAGCAGCGGTGCGATCTGATGCACTCGTCTCAAAAAAGGCCCACACCAAAGAACTTTTTGAATAACGCGCAGAGACTGCAGCGCCCTGCACATGTGGAGCTTTGGGGTGTGATGCAGTCAATGTGCTGCCCTTAGGCTGGCCCCTGGAGGGCATCCTGCCTAGTTGGTGATGTGCCACCTCCTCCTCCTCCTCCTCCTCTCTGCTATCAGGCACCCACGTTGAGTCAGTGACCTCATCATCCCCTCCCTCCTCATCACTGGAGCAAACCTGGCAGTATGCTGCAGCAGGGGGAGCATGACTGCCAGATTGCTGTCCTTCTTGGGCACCCCCTCTGTCCGTGCTCATGTTACTGCTTTCATTGAGCTCAGTATCATCATCAGAGCCTTCCAAACGCTGGGCATCCTCCTGGAGCATGTACCCAACACTGTGGTCAAACAGTTCGAGGGAATCCTCATGAGGACATGGTGGAGCTAGGGAAGGAGTCACTGATGACATTGAGCTGAGGGAAGAGGCCGCTGCTTTGCCAGACAAAGCACCCTGGGCATGGGTGAGAGAGGATGAGGAGGATGAGGACGGCTTGGTCATCCACTCGACCAAGTCTTCCGCATGTTGCGGCTCAACACGGCCAGCTGCCGAAAAAAAGGCCAAGCGTGTCCCATGGCCACGTGCTGATGAGGATGCACCGTCTCCACGACCAGCACTAGACACAGAGCCTGCTTGCCCTCTCTTATTGGCTTGTGACTGTCTGCCTCTCCTTCTTGGCCTTCCAGACATACTAATGGCCTGTAGCTGCACTAAGCTGGGATAGAACACCTGTAATTTTCTTAAGGTAGCTTTATATACTGTAACCAGACAAGCCTGCCTGTCAGTAGGAAGATAACAGGAACGGATCTAGCTGAACACTGTGAGCAGGACGTACTGCACTAAATGTATATAGCAGGAACGGATCTAGCTGAACACTGTGAGCAGGACGCACTGCACTGAATGTAAATAGCAGGAACGGATCTAGCTGAACACTGTGAGCAGGACGCACTGCACTAAATGTAAATACCAGGAACGGATCTAGCTGAACACTGTGAGCAGGACGCACTGCACTGAATGTAAATAGCAAGAACGGATCTAGCTGAACACTGTGAGCAGGACGCACTGTACTAAATGTAAATAGTCTAGCTGCCTGACCGTGGTACTAATAGGATCAAAAAGAACACCTGTAATTTTCTTAAGGTAGCTTTATATACTGTAACCAGACAAGCCTGCCTGTCAGTAGGAAGATAACAGGAACGGATCTAGCTGAACACTGTGAGCAGGACGTACTGCACTAAATGTATATAGCAGGAACGGATCTAGCTGAACACTGTGAGCAGGACGCACTGCACTGAATGTAAATAGCAGGAACGGATCTAGCTGAACACTGTGAGCAGGACGCACTGCACTAAATGTAAATACCAGGAACGGATCTAGCTGAAAACTGTGAGCAGGACGCACTGCACTGAATGTAAATAGCAAGAACGGATCTAGCTGAACACTGTGAGCAGGACGCACTGTACTAAATGTAAATAGTCTAGCTGCCTGACCGTGGTACTAATAGGATCAAAAAGAACACCTGTAATTTTCTTAAGGTAGCTTTATATACTGTAACCAGACAAGCCTGCCTGTCAGTAGGAAGATAACAGGAACGGATCTAGCTGAACACTGTGAGCAGGACGTACTGCACTAAATGTATATAGCAGGAACGGATCTAGCTGAACACTGTGAGCAGGACGCACTGCACTGAATGTAAATAGCAGGAACGGATCTAGCTGAACACTGTGAGCAGGACGCACTGCACTGAATGTAAATAGCAGGAACGGATCTAGCTGAACACTGTGAGCAGGACGCACTGCACTGAATGTAAATAGCAGGAACGGATCTAGCTGAACACTGTGAGCAGGACGCACTGCACTGAATGTAAATAGCAGGAACGGATGTAGCTGAACACTGTGAGCAGGACGCACTGCACTAAATGTAAATACCAGGAACGGATCTAGCTGAACACTGTGAGCAGGACGCACTGCACTAAATGTAAATACCAGGAACGGATCTAGCTGAACACTGTGAGCAGGACGCACTGCACTGAATGTAAATAGCAGGAACGGATCTAGCTGAACACTGTGAGCAGGACGCACTGCACTGAATGTAAATAGCAGGAACGGATGTAGCTGAACACTGTGAGCACAACGCACTGCACTAAATGTAAATACCAGGAACGGATCTAGCTGAACACTGTGAGCAGGACGCACTGCACTGAATGTAAATAGCAAGAACGGATCTAGCTGAACACTGTGAGCAGGACGCACTGTACTAAATGTAAATAGTCTAGCTGCCTGACCGTGGTACTAATAGGATCAAAAAGAACACCTGTAATTTTCTTAAGGTAGCTTTATATACTGTAACCAGACAAGCCTGCCTGTCAGTAGGAAGATAACAGGAACGGATCTAGCTGAACACTGTGAGCAGGACGCACTGTACTAAATGTAAATAGTCTAGCTGCCTGACCGTGGTACTAATAGGATCAAAAAGAACACCTGTAATTTTCTTAAGGTAGCTTTATATACTGTAACCAGACAAGCCTGCCTGTCAGTAGGAAGATAACAGGAACGGATCTAGCTGAACACTGTGAGCAGGACGTACTGCACTAAATGTATATAGCAGGAACGGATCTAGCTGAACACTGTGAGCAGGACGTACTGCACTGAATGTAAATAGCAGGAACGGATCTAGCTGAACACTGTGAGCAGGACGCACTGCACTAAATGTAAATACCAGGAACGGATCTAGCTGAACACTGTGAGCAGGACGCACTGCACTGAATGTAAATAGCAGGAACGGATCTAGCTGAACACTGTGAGCAGGACGCACTGCACTGAATGTAAATAGCAGGAACGGATCTAGCTGAACACTGTGAGCAGGACGCACTGCACTGAATGTAAATAGCAGGAACGGATGTAGCTGAACACTGTGAGCAGGACGCACTGCACTAAATGTAAATACCAGGAACGGATCTAGCTGAACACTGTGAGCAGGACGCACTGCACTAAATGTAAATACCAGGAACGGATCTAGCTGAACACTGTGAGCAGGACGCACTGCACTGAATGTAAATAGCAGGAACGGATCTAGCTGAACACTGTGAGCAGGACGCACTGCACTGAATGTAAATAGCAGGAACGGATGTAGCTGAACACTGTGAGCACAACGCACTGCACTAAATGTAAATACCAGGAACGGATCTAGCTGAACACTGTGAGCAGGACGCACTGCACTGAATGTAAATAGCAGGAACGGATCTAGCTGAACACTGTGAGCAGGACGCACTGCACTAAATGTAAATAGCAGGAACGGATCTAGCTGAACACTGTGAGCAGGACGCACTGCACTGAATGTAAATAGCAGGAACGGATCTAGCTGAACACTGTGAGCAGGACGCACTGCACTGAATGTAAATAGCAGGAACGGATCTAGCTGAACACTGTGAGCAGGACGCACTGCACTAAATGTAAATACCAGGAACGGATCTAGCTGAACACTGTGAGCAGGACGCACTGCACTGAATGTAAATAGCAGGAATGGATCTAGCTGAACACTGTGAGCAGGACGCACTGCACTAAATGTAAATACCAGGAACGGATCTAGCTGAACACTGTGAGCAGGACGCACTGCACTGAATGTAAATAGCAGGAACGGATCTAGCTGAACACTGTGAGCAGGACGCACTGCACTGAATGTAAATAGCAGGAATGGATCTAGCTGAACACTGTGAGCAGGACGCACTGCACTGAATGTAAATAGCAGGAACGGATCTAGCTGAACACTGTGAGCAGGACGCACTGCACTGAATGTAAATAGCAGGAACGGATCTAGCTGAACACTGTGAGCAGGACACACTGCACTAAATGTAAATAGTCTAGATAGAAGATAACAGGAACGGATCTAGCTAAACTGAATACAGTGTATATATATATATGCAACACCTGGGATGCATATATATACACAATACACTGTAAGTGCAGCTAACTGACTGACTGTTCTGCCTAATCTATCTAACTCAAATCAAATGACACTGTCTCTCTCTCTCTCTATCGCTCAGCACACCGGAACACACACTACACAGGGCCGCCGTGCAGGCGGCCTTATATAGTGTGGGGTGTGTACTAAATCCCCTGAGCCATAATTGGCCAAAGCCACCCTGGCTTTGGCCAATTACAGCTCTCTCTACTGACGGCGCTGTGATTGGCCAAGCATGCGGGTCATAGTGCATGCTTGGCCAATCATCAGCCAGCAATGCACTGCGATGCCGCAGTGAATTATGGGCCGTGACGCGCCACACGAATTTGGCGCGAACGGCCCATATCGTTCGCAATTCGGCGAACGACCGAACAGCCGATGTTCGAGTCGAACATGGGTTCGACTCGAACACGAAGCTCATCCCTATTACACACCAATATACAGACTGTGACAGGGGGTGCACCGAACGGACTGCAGTCCGGGCTAAGACCCCCTCTCTCTAATCCTCACCCCTCTCTAATCCCCAATCCCCCCTCTCTCTAATCCCCAATCCCCCCTCTCTCTAGTCCTCCCCTCTCACCCCCTCTCTCTAATCACCCCCTCACTAATCCCCAATCCCTCCTCTCTATCTCTCTCACCCCCTCTCTCTGAAAGACAAAACCAGAGAAAATCCCCAGCTCAACTCAGCAACCCCATGTCTTCCATTTCTCTCGCCCTCTCTATCTCTCTCTATCTCTAACCCCCCCAACTTACACTGATCACACCCTCCAATCTCCCCCACCAATGCCACTGATACCAATCCACCCCCCCCCCAGGCCCCAGCAACCAATGGGTGAGCGGTAATTATGTGCAGTAACCTCTAGCAACCAAAAGCAATCAGCAAGCAGAAATGATGTGCTGTAACCTCTAGCAACTAATCAGTGAGCAGTAATTTTATGCTTTAACCTCTGGCAACCAATCACATTTGCTGCCTGATCTGCTGCACTAAACTGATTCGGAATTTAGCTGCTATTTACTGTATGTTCCAAAGCAGGTGGAGAGAAAAATTGCATTGGGGGGGCCCAAAGAAAATGTTTGCCCAGGGTCCAATCAATATTCAAGACGGCCCTGCCCCCTTCCAACCATCATGAATGCTGCTAGACCCATCTATTCAGTGTCCTCCACCCCTCACTACCAATCCCTCCACTGGCCTCCATTCAGTGTCCTCCACCCCTCACTACCAATCCCTCCACTGACCTCCATTCAGTGTCCTCCACCCCTCTCTACCAATCCCTCCACTGACCTCCATTCAGTGTCCTCCACCCCTCTCTACCAATCCCTCCACTGACCTCCATTCAGTGTCCTCCACCCCTCTCTACCAATCCCTCCACTGACCTCCATTCAGTGCCCTCCACCCCTCTCTACCAATCCCTCCACTGGTCTCCATTCAGTGTCCTCCACCCCTCTCCACCAATCCCTCCACTGACCTCCATTCAGTGTCCTCCACCCCTCTCTACCAATCCCTCCACTGACCTCCATTCAGTGTCCTCCACTCCTCTCTACCAATCCCTCCACTGGTCTCCATTCAGTGTCCTCCACCCCGGGTGTGGGTGGGTGGGGGGCGTGTGTGGGCGGTGGTGGGCGGGTGGGGGGCGGTGGTGGGCGGGTGGGGGGCGGGTGTGGGTGGGTAGTGGGCGGGTGGGGGGCGGGTGTGGGTGGGTAGTGGGTGGGTGGGGGGCGGGTGTGGGTGGGTAGTGGGCGGGTGGGGGGCGTGTGGGGTTCGTGTGGTGGGCAGGTAGTGGGCGGGTGGGGGGCGTGTGTTGGGCGGGTGGGGGGCGGGTGTGGGCGGTGGTGGGCGTGTGCTGGATTACCATATTTCATTATGAGAAAATGTCATTTCTATTCTGCGGCTGAAAATCACAGAAGATGATGTCTACAAGAGGGAAGGAATTGTGTAATTTTGGGGTTTTGAAGGTTTTATTAGACAAGTAATTAGTAATGAGCGCTGAGCGAGGTGGAGATTCCTGGGTATGGCGGGTCACTCCCCCAGGAAAGGACTCATCACCAGCTCACATAAGAGTGACCCCCCCAAACTGGAATGTTACCCTGGAGAATTCCTACCACCTGAATTCTGATCACCCAAAAAAATCCAATAGATAATCTGACATCACACTGAGGAGTCGCCATGAATTTTGGATGATTGAATTTCCCAGATTCAGATGGCCGAATCAGAATCCAAGTTTCAGTTTTATTTTTGGTGGTTTGGATTTGCAAAATTCTTTTAGGAGAAAGGAACCCCAGTGTGCTCCAAAGGTTCCTTCTGGCTCTCCTTCTGTTCCCTGCAGGGCCGTCTTTTTGCATGCGCACGCTGGGCAGTTGCCCGGGGGCCCTACTTGCCTGGGGGGCCTCACCTGCCCAGCGACCCCAATCCAGCATCATTCAGATGTCACAAAGTTCGCTGCCGCATTGTGCCAGTGCTGTGCGGTTCCCTCACAGAGACAGAGCGCCACGCCATTAGTCCCGATATCAGTCAGCGACTCAGTGGCGGGCACTGTGAAGAACGGAGCCGATGCTTTCTGCGACCTTCCGGCTCTTCACAGGTGGAGTGATCTGAAATGCCTGTGAGAGATACAGGAAGCATCGGCTCTGCTCTCTACTGCAGCCGCGTGCTCCCTGTCACACTTCCGCATCTCAGAGGAGCCAGGCAGGAGTACCCACGCCAGCATTATTAATACCCGCCAGCACCAGCAGTACCCACGCCAGCATTATTAATACCCGCCAGCACCAGCAGTACCCAGACCAGCATTATTAATACCCGCCAGCACCAGCAGTACCCACGCCAGCATTATTAATACCCGCCAGCACCAGCAGTACCCAGGCCAGCATTATTACCCACCAGCACCAGCAGTACCCACGCCAGCATTATTAATACCCGCCAGCACCAGCAGTACCCACGCCAGCATTATTAATACCCACCAGCACCAGCAGTACCCAGGCCAGCATTATTACCCACCAGCACCAGAGTGTGAGTGTGTACATTTATATATACGTATTTAGTTTTTTTTAGTTGTATGATTTAGTGGTGAAAGTTATTAGTGCCCGGGCCCCCCCAAGTTTTGACTGTAATATCTTATGTGCCCCCCTATATATCAATCTTAGAGTTGCCACTAGTTCGAGGAAGTGTAAGAAAGGTGAGGGAAAAGAAACTTTATTACGTGTTGGTGAAAATAACCTTTACAGCAGAAATGAAACGTAATGTTTTGAGTGGAGCACAGAAGAGGAAAAAGAGAAAATGTGCAAACTTTGTGCAATCGTCTGTGATTGTGTAGACAGGGCCCCAGTGCACTGTGTTGCCCGGGGGACTATAATTCTCTTAAGATGGCCCTGGTTCCCTGAGCACCCACAGCTTGCCTTCCAGTCCCACCAGGTCCCCTTTCCTCAGCTTGACTTCCAGTCCCACCAGGTCCCCTTTCATCAGCTTGCCTTCCAGTCCCACCAGGTCCCCTTTCCTCAGCTTGCCTTCCAGTCCCACCAGGTCCCCTTTCATCAGCTTGCCTTCCAGTCCCACCAGGTCCCCTTTCATCAGCTTGACTTCCAGTCCCACCAGGTCCCCTTTCATCAGCTTGACTTCCAGTCTCACCAGGTCCCCTTTCCTCAGCTTGACTTCCAGTCCCACCAGGTCCCCTTTCCTCAGCTTGACTTCCAGTCCTACCAGGTCCCCTTTCCTCAGCTTGACTTCCAGTCCCACCAAGTCCCCTTTTCTCAGCTTGACTTCCAGTCCCAGCAGGTCCCCTTTCATCAGCTTGACTTCCAGTCCCACCAGGTCCCCTTTCATCAGCTTGACTTCCAGTCCCACCAGGTCCCCTTTCCTCAGCTTGACTTCCAGTCCCACCAGGTCCCCTTTCCTCAGCTTGACTTCCAGTCCCACCAGGTCCCCTTTCCTCAGCTTGACTTCCAGTCCCACCAGGTCCCCTTTCCTCAGCTTGACTTCCAGTCCCACCAGGTCCCCTTTCATAAGCTTGACTTCCAGTCCCACCAGGTCCCCTTTCATCAGCTTGACTTCCAGTCCCACCAGGTCCCCTTTCCTCAGCTTGACTTCCAGTCCCACCAGGTCCCCTTTCATAAGCTTGACTTCCAGTCCCACCAGGTCCCCTTTCATCAGCTTGACTTCCAGTCCCACCAGGTCCCCTTTCATCAGCTTGACTTCCAGTCCCACCAGGTCCCCTTTCCTCAGCTTGACTTCCAGTCCCACCAGGTCCCCTTTCCTCAGCTTGACTTCCAGTCCTACCAGGTCCCCTTTCCTCAGCTTGACTTCCAGTCCCACCAGGTCCCCTTTCCTTGACTTCCAGTCCCACCAAGTCCCCCCTCCTATATTTGTACTTTTGGTAACATTTGTAAGTGAAGAGCCTCAAGATGTTTTCTGGTCCAATCATATCATCTGGCCTCCACTCAGTATCCTCCACCCCTGTTGAGAATCTCTCGTATTAAATTGCTCAGCTTAGAAAATCATCATTATCCACTAAGGAAGTTTCCTATTATGGCCATGATAACAGGGGGTGTCACTTTCAATTGGAACGTCATTTTGCACTTTCTGCTGGAATTGTATTTCCAGTTTGGAAGTGGAGAAGGGTTAGAACCCTCGGTTGGGTTTTACAGCTATCCAGTTCTCCACAAAATGAGTCTTTCAGTGCTGAGTGTGTAGAGATGACTCCTAGGGAGCCACTGGAAGTTTTCAGGTTCTCCTCATTGTTCCATGACTACCTGCCCTGTATTTGGCTCCAGCAGCTCCCCGACAACCCCCTGAAAATAATCGGCCTCCTGTCACTAGGATCTTTTTTACTATTTATTGCAGAACTCAAACTGCAGAGAAGGTTTAAGGTGGAGGATCCCCAAAGTGCAATAATGAGAAGACAGTTTTACAGTTCCTTATGGTGACGTGTAGTTCTGTAACAGCTGGAGGGCCGTAGTTTGGGGACCCCTACTCTAAGCAGACAATAATCCCTGAATCTATGGACAAGGATCTGTCTTCCTGAGGTCTGGATGGTAGCTTCCACCTGGCTCCTCTATGACCCTCTTTAGGTGGGAGTACCACTGTTCATCCTGTCTCCCTTCAGACATGCACCTCAGAAAGTGGCTTGGTATCCAGGGCCCTCAGGACATGGCTCATGCTGGGGCTCGGACCTGACAGCAGTTCTTCACACAGTCCTCCACAGAGAAGCCCCAGAGAAGAAAGAAAGTTCTGGAAAGGTTCTGCTAAACATTTGTCATCACCCAGACCACACCTCTGACCAACACCACCTGGAGTGTCTTAAGTACCTGCATAGGAGCCGAGATGATGAGGGTGGCCTCTTGCACAATCCCCATCCAAGCACTCCAGTAGATTGAGACAGGGACTGCTAGGGCAATGGAAGGGTGAAGGTGGCAGGAACTCTGGACTTAAACTTGGGTGCATTGGTGTCAGCGAGGGCACCCCGACTTCTCCCAGACCAGTAGAGAGCAGAGCCAGGTCAAGGGTTCAGTTACAGCCGGGCAGGACGAGCAGAATGAAGGTCAGAGATGAGCAGAGGCTGGAAATGTGCAGCCAAGGTAGAGAATGGATAGGCAGAATCTTGGTCTGGATTCCAGGCCTGAGGTCAGAAACACGGGTAGGTGGCAGATATAGACAGGCAGGGGAATCCAGTGACAGGTCAGATGAAAGACGGGTCATTAACACAGTCAGGCAGGATCTAGGATGAAGGATAACAGAGAGACAAACTGAAAGACCATCCAGCAATGATCACATGCAGGACCAAGGTTTAAAGAGTCCACTAGGTGCCATTATCCATGGCGGACCTCCCTGTGCGTTCATGTGCACATTATTGTCTGGTATGATCTCTCTGACATCTGACACGATGTTCCATACCGCATACCGGTCATACCGCACTCCCTGTACCCCAAAATACATATTGCACGCCCTGTACCCCGATTTACATACCACATGCCCCCCATACAACGATGTACATACCACACGCCCCCCATACCCCGATGTACATACCGCACTCCCTGTACCCGAAATACATATTGCACGCCCTGTACCCCGATTTACATACCACATGCCCCCCATACAACGATGTACATACCACACGCCCCCCATACCCCGATGTACATACCGCACTCCCTGTACCCCGAAATACATATTGCACGCCCCGTACCCCAATGTACATGCCGCACGCCCCGTACCCCGATTTACATACCACACGCCCCCCCATACCCTGATGTACATACCACACACCCCCCATACCCCGATTTACATACCGCACGCTCTGTACCCCGATATACATATTGCACGCCCCGTACCCCGTTGTACATACCGCACGCCCCCCATACCCCGATTTACATACCACAAGCCCCCCATACCCCGATGTACATACCGCACGCCCCCCATACCCCAATGTACATACCGCATGCCCCGTACCCCAATGTACATACCGCATGCCCCGTACCCCGATTTACATACCACACGCCCCCCATACCCCGATGTACATATCACAGTCCCCCATACCCCAAAGTACATACCACACGCCCTGTACCCCGATATACATATTGCACGCCCCGTCCCCCGATTTACATACCACACGCCCCCCATACCCCGATGTACATACCACACGCCCCCCATACCCCGATATACATATTGCACACCCCATACCACGATGTACATACCGCACGCCCCGTACCCCGATTTAGATAGCACACGCCCCCCAAAACCCGATATACATACCACATGCCCCCCATACCCCGATGTACATACCACACGCCCCCCCCATACCCCGATGTACATACCACACGCCCCCCCATACCCTGATGTACATACCACACACCCCCCATACCCCGATTTACATACCACACGCACCCCATACCCCGATGTACATACCACACACCCCCCATACCCCGATGTACATACCGCACGCCCCCCATACCCCGATGTACATACCACACGCCCCCCATACCCCGATATACATATTGCACGCCCCGTACCCCGATATACATACCACATGCCCCCCATTCCCCCGATGTACATACCACACGCCCCCCCCCCATACCCCGATGTACATACCGCACGCCCCCCATACTCCGATTTACATACCACACACCCCCCATACCCCGATGTACATACCGCACGCCCTGTACCCCGATTTACATATTGCACACCCCGTACCCCGATTTACATACCACACGCCCCCCATACCCCGATGTACATACCACACGACCCCATACCCCGATGTACATACCTCACGCCCTGTACCCCGATGTACATACCACACGCCCCCCATACCCCGATGAACAATACCGCACGCCCCCCATACCCCGATGTACATACCGCACGCCCTGTACCCCGATATACATATTGCATGCCCCGTACCCCGATTTACATACCACACGCCCCCCATACCCCGATGTACATACCACACGCCCCCCATACCCCGATGTACATACCGCACGCCCCCCATACCCCGATGTACATACCACACGCCCCCATACCCCCATGTACATACCACACGCCCCCCATACCCCGATGTACATACCGCATGCCCTGTACCCCGATTTACATATTGCACGCCCCGTACCCCTATGTACATATTGCACACTCCGTACCCCCATGTACATACCACACGCCCCCCATACCCCGATTTACATACCACACGCCCCCCATACCCCGATGTACATACCACACACCCCCTATACCCCGATGTACATACCACACGCCCCCCATACCCCGATGTACATACCGCACGCCCTGTACCCCGATTTACATATTGCACGCCCCGTACCCCCATGTACATACCACATGCCCCCCATACCCCGATCTACATACCACACGCCCTGTACCCCAATGTACATATCGCACACCCCATACCCCGATGTACATACAACACACCCCGTACCCCAATGTACATACCACACACCCCGTACCCGGTTTAGATTTGGGGCCACAGCTCGAAGAGTCTGCAGAACACAGTAAAAGTCTATTTCACCATTTTCCTCAATAAAGCGAATCTCACAAAGCGCGGTTTTATCGTTGAACATTCCGGTACTCAGGGGAAATCACGGGGAAAATATAAACAGCAGATTGTAACATTATCTTCACCCCCTCCCCCGCTGTGTGCGGAGTGATCGTTAGAGTAATATTCTCTAATGCGGAATGCAGATATAATAATAATCATAACTCATATGTATGTTTCCTGTGCACACCATACATGAGAGCCTCCCCCGCGGCTTCATACAAAACTCCTTCATCCATCAGACACATGTAATCCACTATGGACTATGGGAGCGTGTGCAACAACTTGTCCTATGGATTCCCCTATAGACTCCCCTGTGCAACAACTTGTCCTATAGATTCCCTTATAGACTCCCCTGTGCAACAACCTGTCCTATAGATTCCCCTGTGCAACAACTTGTCCTATAGATTCCCCTATAGACTCCCCTGTGCAGCAACGTGTCCTATAGATTCCCCTATAGACTCCCCTGTGCAACAACTTGTCCTATGGATTCCCCTATAGACTCCCCTGTGCAGCAACGTGTCCTATAGATTCCCCTGTGCAACAACCTGTCCTATAGATTCCCCTATAGACTCCCCTGTGCAACAACTTGTCCTATAGATTCCCCTGTGCAGCAACGTGTCCTATAGATTCCCCTGTAGACTCCCCTGTGCAGCAACGTGTCCTATAGATTCCCCTGTAGACTCCCCTGTGCAACAACTTGTCCTATAGATTCCCCTATAGACTCCCCTGTGCAACAACCTGTCCTATAGATTCCCTTATAGACTCCCCTGTGCAGCAACGTGTCATATAGATTCCCCTATAGATTCCCCTGTGCAACAACTTGTCCTTTAGATTCCCCTATAGACTCCCCTATGCAACAACTTGTGCTATAGACTCCCCTGTGCAACAACCTGTCCTATAGGTTCCCCTATAGACTCCCCTGTGCAGCAACGTGTCCTATAAATTCCCCTATAGGCTCCCCTGTGCAACAACTTGTCCTTTAGATTCCCCTATAGACTCCCCTGTGCAACAACTTGTCCTATAGACTCCCCTATGCAACAACTTGTCCTATAGGTTCCCCTATAGACTCCGCTGTACAACAACTTGTCCTATAGATTCCCCTATAGACTCCCCTGTACAACAACTTGTCCTATAGATTCCCCTATAGACTCCCCTGTGCAACAACTTGTCCTACAGATTCCCCTATAGACTCCCCTGTGCATCAACTTGTCCTATAGATTCCCCTATAGACTCCCCTGTGCAGCAACATGTCCTATAGATTCCCCTATAGAGTCCCCCGTGCAACAACTTGTCCTATAGATTTCCCTATAGAGTCCCCTGTGCAACAACTTCTCCTATAGGTTCCACTATAGACTCCCCTGCGCAGCAACGTGTCCTATAGATTCCCCTATAGACTCCCCTGTGCAACAACGTGTCCTATAGATTCCCCTATAGACTCCCCTGTGCAACAACTTGTCCTATAGGTTCCCCTATAGACTCCCCTGTGCAGCAATGTGTCCTATAGATTCCCCTATAGACTCCCCTGTGCAACAACTTGTCTTATAGGTTCCCCTATAGACTCCCCTGTGCAACAACCTGTCCTATAGATTCCCCTATAGACTCCCCTGTGCAGCAACGTGTCCTATAGATTCCCCTGTAGACTCCCCTGTGCAACAACTTGTCCTATAGATTCCCCTATAGACTCCCCTGTGCAACAACCTGTCCTATAGATTCCCTTATAGACTCCCCTGTGCAGCAACGTGTCCTATAGATTCCCCTATAGATTCCCCTGTGCAACAACTTGTCCTTTAGATTCCCCTATAGACTCCCCTATGCAACAACTTGTGCTATAGATTCTCCTATAGACTCCCCTGTGCAGCAACGTGTCCTATAGATTCCCTTATAGACTCCCCTGTGCAACAACCTGTCCTATAGGTTCCCCTATAGACTCCCCTGTGCAGCAACGTGTCCTATAGATTCCCCTATAGGCTCCCCTGTGCAACAACTTGTCCTTTAGATTCCCCTATAGACTCCCCTGTGCAACAACTTGTCCTATAGACTCCCCTATGCAACAACTTGTCCTATAGGTTCCCCTATAGACTCCCCTGTACAACAACTTGTCCTATAGATTCCCCTATAGACTCCCCTGTACAACAACTTGTCCTATAGATTCCCCTATAGACTCCCCTGTGCAACAACTTGTCCTATAGATTCCCCTATAGACTCCCCTGTGCATCAACTTGTCCTATAGATTCCCCTATAGACTCCCCTGTGCATCAACTTGTCCTATAGATTCCCCTATAGACTCCCCTGTGCAGCAACATGTCCTATAGATTCCCCTATAGAGTCCCCTGTGCAACAACTTCTCCTATAGATTCCCCTATAGAGTCCCCTGTGCAACAACTTCTCCTATAGGTTCCCCTATAGACTCCCCTGCGCAGCAACGTGTCCTATAGATTCCCCTATAGACTCCCCTGTGCAACAACTTGTCCTATAGATTCCCCTATAGACTCCCCTGTGCAACAACTTGTCCTATAGGTTCCCCTATAGACTCCCCTGTGCAGCAATGTGTCCTATAGATTCCCCTATAGACTCCCCTGTGCAACAACTTGTCCTATAGATTCCCCTATAGACTCCCCTGTGCAACAACTTGTCCTATAGGTTCCCCTATAGACTCCCCTGTGCAGCAATGTGTCCTATAGATTCCCCTATAGACTCCCCTGTGCAACAACTTGTCCTATAGGTTCCCCTATAGACTCCCCTGTGCAACAACATGTCCTATAGATTCCCCTATAGACTCCCCTGTGCAACAACCTGTCCTATAGATTCCCCTATAGACTCCCCTGTGCAACAACCTGTCCTATAGATTCCCCTATAGACTCCCCTGTGCAACAACTTGTCCTATAGATTCCCCTATAGACTCCCCTGTGCAACAACTTGTGCTATAGACTCCCCTGTGCAACAACCTGTCCTATAGGTTCCCCTATAGACTCCCCTATGCAACAACTTGTGCTATAGACTCCCCTGTGCAACAACCTGTCCTATAGGTTCCCCTATAGACTCCCCTGTGCAACAACTTGTCCTTTAGATTCCCCTATAGACTCCCCTATGCAACAACTTGTGCTATAGACTCCCCTGTGCAACAACCTGTCCTATAGGTTCCCCTATAGACTCCCCTGTGCAGCAACGTGTTCTATAGATTCCCCTATAGGCTCCCCTGTGCAACAACTTGTCCTTTAGATTCCCCTATAGACTCCCCTGTGCAACAACTTGTCCTATAGACTCCCCTATGCAACAACTTGTCCTATAGGTTCCCCTATAGACTCCCTGTACAACAACTTGTCCTATAGATTCCCCTATAGACTCCCCTGTACAACAACTTGTCCTATAGATTCCCCTATAGACTCCCCTGTGCAGCAACGTGTCCTATAGATTCCCCTATAGACTCCCCTGTACAACAACGTGTCCTATAGATTCCCCTATAGACTCCCCTGTGCAACAACTTGTCCTATAGATTCCCCTATAGACTCCCCTGTGCAACAACCTGTCCTATAGATTCCCCTATAGACTCCCCTGTGCATCAACTTGTCCTATAGATTCCCCTATAGACTTTCCTGTGCAGCAACTTGTCCTATAGATTCCCCTATAGACTCCCCTATGCAACAACTTGTGCTATAGACTCCCCTGTGCAACAACTTGTCCTATAGATTCCCCTATAGACTCCCCTGTGCAACAACTTGTCCTATAGGTTCCCCAAAGGAGAAGGCCTTCAAAAAATACAAGGTTGAGGGATCATCCTCAGCATTCAGACTTTATAAAGAATGCAATAAGAAATGTAAGGGTGCAATTAGGACGGCTAAGATAGAACATGAAAGACACATAGCGGAGGAGAGCAAAAAAAAATCCCAAGAAGTTCTTTAAGTATGTAAACAGTAAAAAAGGGAGGACAGACCATATTGGCCCCATAAAGAATGAGGAAGGACATCTGGTTACAAAGGATGGGGAGATGGCGAAGGTATTGAATTTAATCTTCTCCTCAGTCTTCACGAGGGAATCGGGGGGCTTCAGTAACCAAAACTGTAGTGTTTATCCTCAGGACACAACACAGGAAGCACCTCCATGGTTAACAGAGGACGGAATTAAAATTAGACTTGAGAAACTTAACATTAATAAATCACCGGGACCAGATGGCTTGCATCCGAGGGTACTTAGGGAACTCAGTCAGGTGATTGCCAGACCGTTGTTCCTAATTTTTACAGACAGTCTATTGACTGGAATGGTACCAGCTGATTGGAGAAAAGCCAATGTAGCACCAATATTTAAAAAGGGCACAAAAAACATCCCTGGGAATTACAGACCAGTTAGCCTAACATCAATAGTATGTAAACTCTTGGAGGGGATGATAAGGGACTATATACAAGATTTTAGTAATAAGAATGATATCATTAGCAGTAATCAGCATGGATTCATGAAGAATCGTTCTTGCCAAACCAATCTATTAACCTTCTATGAGGAGGTGAGTTGCCATCTAGATAAAGGAAGGCCCGTAGACGTGGTGTATCTGGATTTTTCAAAAGCATTTGACACAGTTCCCCATAAACGTTTACTGTACAAAATAAGGTGCGTTGGCATGGACCATAGGGTGAGTACATGGAGTGAAAACTGGCTACAAGGGCGAGTTCAGAGGGTGGTGATAAATGGGGAGTACTCAGAATGGTCAGGGGTGGGTAGTGGGGTCCCCCAGGGTTCTGTGCTGGGACCAATCCTATTGAATTTGTTCATAAACGAACTGGAGGATGGGATAAACAGTTCAATCTCTGTATTTGCAGACGATACTAAGCTAAGCAGGGCAATAACTTCTCCGCAGGATGTGGAAACCTTGCAAGAAGATTTGAACAAATGAATGGGGGAGGGGCAACTACATGGCAAATGAGGTTCAATGTAGAAAAATGTAAAATAATGCATTTGGGTGGTAAAAATGTGAAGTCAATCTATAGACTGGGGGGAGAACCTCTGGGGGGATCTAGGATGGAAAAGGACCTGGGAGTCCTAGTAGATGATAGGCTCAGCAATGACATGCAATGCCAAGCTGCTGCTAACAAAGCAAACAGAATATTGGCATTAAAAAGGGATCAACTCCAGAGATAAAACGATAATTCTCCCGCTCTACAAGACTCTGGTCCGGCCGCACCTGGAGTATGCTGTCCAGTTCTGGGCACCAGTCCTCAGGAAGGACGTACTGGAAATGGAGCGACTACAAAGAAGGGCAACAAAGCTAATAAAGGGTCTGGAGGATCTTAGTTATGAGGAAAGGTTGTGAGCTCTGAACTTATTCTCTCTGGAGAAGAGACGCTTGAGAGGGGATATGATTTCATTATATAAATACCGGACTGGTGACCCCACAATATATAAATACCGGACTGGTGACCCCACAATATATAAATACCGGACTGGTGACCCCACAATATATAAATACCGGACTGGTGACCCCACAATATACAAATACCGGACTGGTGACCCCACAATATATAAATACCGGACTGGTGACCCCACAATATACAAATACCGGACTGGTGACCCCACAATATACAAATACCGGACTGGTGACCCCACAATATATAAATACCAGACTGGTGACCCCACAATATACAAATACCGGACTGGTGACCCCACAATATACAAATACCGGACTGGTGACCCCACAATATATAAATACCAGACTGGTGACCCCACAATATACAAATACCGGACTGGTGACCCCACAATATACAAATACCGTACTGGTGAACCCACAATATATAAATACCGGACTGGTGACCCCACAATATACAAATACCGGACTGGGGACCCCACAATATACAAATACCGGACTGGTGACCCCACAATATATAAATACCGGACTGGTGACCCCACAATATACAAATACCGGACTGGTGACCCCACAATATATAAATACCAGACTGGTGACCCCACAATATACAAATACCGGACTGGTGACCCCACAATATATAAATACCGGACTGGTGACCCCACAATATACAAATACCGGACTGGTGACCCCACAATATACAAATACCGGACTGGTGACCCCACAATATATAAATACCGGACTGGTGACCCCACAATATATACATACCGGACTGGTGACCCCACAATATATAAATACCGGACTGGTGACCCCACAATATACAAATACCAGACTGGTGACCCCACAATATATAAATACCGGACTGGTGACCCCACAATATACAAATACCGGACTGGTGACCCCACAATATACAAATACCGGACTGGTGACCCCACAATATATAAATACCGGACTGGTGACCCCACAATATATAAATACCGGACTGGTGACCCCACAATATATAAATACCGGACTGGTGACCCCACAATATATAAATACCGGACTGGTGACCCCACAATATATAAATACCGGACTGGTGACCCTACAATATATAAATACCGGACTGGTGACCCTACAATATATAAATACCGGACTGGTGACCCCACAATATATAAATACCGGACTGGTGACCCCACAATATATAAATACCGGACTGGTGACCCCACAATATACAAATACCGGACTGGTGACCCCACAATATACAAATACCGGACTGGTGATCTCACAATATATAAATACCGGACTGGTGACCCCACAATATATAAATACCGGACTGGTGACCCCACAATATACAAATACCGGACTGGTGACCCCACAATATACAAATACCGGACTGGTGATCTCACAATATATAAATACCGGACTGGTGACCCCACAATATATAAATACCGGACTGGTGACCCCACAATATACAAATACCGGACTGGTGACCCCACAATATACAAATACCGGACTGGGGACCCTAATACTGACATATAATCACACACAGAGGTTGGACTTGATAGACTTGTGTCTTTTTTCACCCACCTTCTATGTAACTTGTCCTATGGGTTCCCCTATAGACTCCCCTGTGGCGGCGTGCGGATTTCTGATTTATTGCTCAGACTGAAGAGACATAACTATCTCCTATTCAGGATAAAGAAATGCGCGGAATTCAACCTTTGGAAAAGAAAACCTCATCATTTATTAAACCCGATCACCTAATGTCACAGGAACTTTATTCTGATATCATTTTAGTGGCATCATCAGGAAACCACACCAGCCGCCATATTTTCCATATGGTCCTTGCCCCTTCTTCCCATAATTCCCGACAATGAAATTGGGGGTGCAATGATACAATGTATACAGATTGAAGGAGTTTGGGGGTACAATGATACAATGTATACAGATTGGAGGAGTTTGGGGGTACAATGATACAATGTATACAGATTGGAGGAGTTTGGGGGTACAATGATACGATGTATACAGATTGGCGGAGATTGGGGGTACAATGATACAATGTATACAGATTGGCGGAGATTGGGGGTACAATGATACAATGTATACAGATTGGAGGAGTTTGGTGGTACAAATACAATGTATACAGATTGGAGGAGTTTGGGGGTACAATGGTACAATGTATACAGATTGGAGGAGTTTGGGGGTACAATGATACAATGTATACAGATTGGCGGAGATTGAGGGTACAATGATACAATGTATACAGATTGGAGGAGTTTGGGGGTACAATGATACAATGTATACAGATTGGAGGAGTTTGGGGGTACAATGATACAATGTATACAGATTGGAGGAGTTTGGGGGTACAATGATACAATGTATACAGATTGGAGGAGTTTGGGGGTACAATGATACAATGTATACAGATTGGAGGCGTTTGGGGGTACAATAATACAATGTATACAGATTGGAGGAGATTGGGGGTACAATGATACAATGTATAGAGTTCGGAGGAGTTTGGGGATACAATGTATAGAGTTCGGAGGAGTTTGGGGGTACAATGATACAATGTATACAGATTGGAGGAGTTTTGGGGTACAATGATACAATGTATACAGATTGGAGGAGATTGGGGGTGCAATGATACAATGTATACAGATTGGAGGCGTTTGGGGGTACAATGATACAATGTATACAGATTGGAGGAGTTTGGGGGTACAATGATACAATGTATAGAGTTCGGAGGAGTATGGGGGTACAATGATACAATGTATACAGATTGAAGGAGTTTGGGGGTATAATGATACAATGTATACAGATTGGAGGAGTTTGGGGGTACAATGATACAATGTATACAGATTGGAGGAGTTTGGGGGTACAATGATACAATGTATACAGATTGGAGGAGTTTGGGGGTACAATGATACAATGTATACAGATTGGCGGAGATTGGGGGTACAATGATACAATGTATACAGATTGGAGGAGTTTGGGGGTACAATGATACAATGTATACAGATTGGAGGAGTTTGGGGGTACAATGATACAATGTATACAGATTGGAGGAGTTTGGGGGTACAATGATACAATGTATACAGATTGGAGGAGGTTGGTGATACAATGTATACAGATTGGAGGAGTTTGGGGGTACAATGATACAATGTATACAGATTGGAGGAGTTTGGGGGTACAATGATACAGAGTATACAGATTGGAGGAGTTTGGGGGTACAATGATACAATGTATACAGATTGGAGGAGTTTGGGGGTACAATGATACAATGTATACAGATTGGAGGAGTTTGGGGGTATAATCATACAATGTATACAGATTGAAGGAGTTTGGGGGTACAATGATACAATGTATACAGATTGGAGGAGATTGGGGGTGCAATGATACAATGTATACAGATTGGAGGAGTTTGGGGGTACAATGATACAATGTATACAGATTGGAGGAGTTTGGGGGTACAATGATACAATGTATACAGATTGGAGGAGTTTGGGGGTACAATGATACAATGTATACAGATTGGAGGAGTTTGGGGGTACAATGATACAATGTATAGAGTTCGGAGGAGTTTGGGGATACAATGATACAATGTATACAGGTTGGAGGAGTTTGGGGTATAATGATACAATGTATACAGATTGAAGGAGTTTGGGGGTACAATGATACAATGTATACAGATTGGAGGAGTTTGGGGATACAATGTATACAGATTGAAGGAGTTTGGGGGTACAATGATACAATGTATACAGATTGGAGGAGTTTGGGTGTACAATGATACAATGTATACAGATTGGAAGGGATTGGGGGTACAATGATACAATGTATACAGATTGGAGGAGTTTGGGGGTACAATGATACAATGTATACAGATTGGAGGAGTTTGGGGGTACAATGATACAATGTATACAGATTGGAAGGGATTGGGGGTACAATGATACAATGTATACAGATTGGAGGAGTTTGGGGGTACAATGATACAATGTATACAGATTGAAGGAGTTTGGGGGTACAATGATACAATGTATACAGATTGGAGGAGTTTGGGGGTACAATGATACAATGTATAGAGTTCGGAGGAGTTTGGGGGTACAATGATACAATGTATACAGATTGGAAGGGATTGGGGGTACAATGATACAATGTATACAGATTGGAGGAGTTTGGGGGTACAATGATACAATGTATACAGATTGGAGGGGTTTGGGGGTACAATGATACAATGTATACAGATTGGAGGAGTTTGGGGGTACAATGATACAATGTATACAGATTGGAGGAGTTTGGGGGTACAATGATACAATGTATACAGATTGGAGGAGTTTGGGGGTACAATGATACAATGTATACAGATTGGAGGAGTTTGGGGTTACAATGATACAATGTATACAGATTGGAGGAGTTTGGGGGTACAATGATACAATGTATACAGATTGGAGGAGTTTGGGGATACAATGATACAATGTATACAGATTGGAGGAGTTTGGGGGTACAATGATACAATGTATACAGATTGGAGGAGTTTGGGGATACAATGATACAATGTATAGAGTTCGGAGGAGTTTGGGGGTACGATGATACAATGTATACAGATTGGAGGAGTTTGGGGGTACAATGATACAATGTATACAGATTGAAGGAGTTTGGGGGTACAATGATACAATGTATACAGATTGGAGGAGTTTGGGGGTACAATGATACAATGTATACAGATTGGAGGAGTTTGGGGGTACAATGATACAATGTATACAGATTGGAGGAGTTTGGGGGTACGATGATACAATGTATACAGATTGAAGGAGTTTGGGGGTACAATGATACAATGTATACAGATTGGAGGAGTTTGGGGGTACAATGATACAATGTATACAGATTGGAGGAGTTTGGGGGTACAATGATACAATGTATACAGATTGGAGGAGTTTGGGGGTACAATGATACAATGTATACAGATTGGAGGAGTTTGGGGGTATAATCATACAATGTATACAGATTGAAGGAGTTTGGGGGTACAATGATACAATGTATACAGATTGGAGGAGATTGGGGGTGCAATGATACAATGTATACAGATTGGAGGAGTTTGGGGGTACAATGATAATATGTATACAGATTGGAGGAGTTTGGGGGTACAATGATACAATGTATACAGATTGGAGGAGTTTGGGGGTACAATGATACAATGTATAGAGTTCGGAGGAGTTTGGGGATACAATGATACAATGTATACAGATTGGAGGAGTTTGGGGGTACAATGATACAATGTATACAGATTGGAGGAGTTTGGGGGTACAATGATACAGAGTATACAGATTGGAGGAGTTTGGGGGTACAATGATACAATGTATACAGATTGGAGGAGTTTGGGGGTACAATGATACAATGTATACAGATTGGAGGAGTTTGGGGGTACAATGATACAATGTATACAGATTGGAGGAGTTTGGGGGTACAATGATACAATGTATACAGATTGGAGGAGTTTGGGGGTACAATGATACAATGTATACAGATTGAAGGAGTTTGGGGGTACAATGATACAATGTATACAGATTGGAGGAGATTGGGGGTACAATGATACAATGTATACAGATTGGAGGAGTTTGGGGATACAATGATACAATGTATACAGATTGGAGGAGATTGGGGGTACAATGATACAATGTATACAGATTGGAGGAGTTTGGGGGTACAATGATACAATGTATACAGATTGGAGGAGTTTGGGGGTACAATGATACAATGTATACAGATTGAAGGAGTTTGGGGGTACAATGATACAATGTATACAGATTGAAGGAGTTTGGGGGTACAACGATACAATGTATACAGATTGGAGGAGTTTGGGGGTACAATGATACAATGTATACAGATTGAAGGAGTTTGGGGGTACAATGATACAATGTATACAGATTGGAGGAGTTTGGGGGTACAATGATACAATGTATACAGATTGGAGGAGTTTGGGGGTACAATGATACAATGTATACAGGTTGGAGGAGTTTGGGGGTACAATGATACAATGTATACAGATTTTAGGAGTTTGGGGGTACAATGATACAATGTATACAGATTGGAGGAGTTTGGGGGTACAATGATACAATGTATACAGATTGGAGGAGTTTGGGGGTACAATGATACAATGTATACAGGTTGGAGGAGTTTGGGGGTACAATGATACAATGTATACAGATTGGAGGAGTTTGGGGGTACAATGATACAATGTATACAGATTGGAGGAGTTTGGGGGTACAAGGATACAATGTATACAGATTGGAGGAGTTTGGGGGTACAAGGATACAATGTATACAGATTGGAGGAGTTTGGGGGTACAACGTTTACAGAATTTTGACCAATAGCGGTGCAGAACAGGACTCTATTAATTTGGGGTGTGACGTTTATTCTCAGGGTAATTTTTTAGGAGTAAAAACCTGGCAGGGGTTCTGTGCTTCTCCCATTGGCTCCATACATTGTATAGAGATTCACTTTAATCTCCCGATGATGAAAATACATTTTTATTTCCCCATTAAACTCAATAAGTGAATATTTGGCCATCAGATGAGTTCCGGTAGACGGGCGACTTCCGATTCACACGGATTCTGGCCATACATAGAACACTCAACGTTACCGAATTCACCGGCATTCGAAGGATCGATGGACTCGGACAAACGATAACCGACATTTTCTAGGACTTCTTCATATGAAGAGTTCAGAACTTCAGGGACCCGTCTGGAGTTGGGTGAAGAAACGTCTCCTCTCCATAATCCGCACATTCCGGAATCTTCCGTCTTCCATTAATTCTTCTGGAACTTTCTGGTTTATTTTCTCTCAGCAGCTTCCAATCTTTATTTAAATATCTGCTTCGCCACATGTTGATGGAACCCTCGGGATTTGCACCGGCTTGGCGAGAAGAAGACTAGAAAATGTTCCCTTTATTCCGATATAATTCAGAAATGAATCCTTATGTGCAAAATACGATTTTCTTCTCCCAGGAAGGACTCAGAACTTTTCTTCAAACGATCGTATTTTCCACCAACGACCTCACTTCATCTCTTTAACCCCTCGCTGACAGTCCGAGCCTTTAAAGTGGGGGATGATGCTGAAAGCTGGTAGGAGGGGCTCCTGTTCATCTGATCACTGTGATTGGCTGCACAGCGGTGATGTAATCAGCTCCTTCAGTCCTGGAACTGCCGATGGAGCAAATCGGAGGACAAGACAGAGACCCAGAAACTTGGCATTAGGGCCCACCTACCGTACCGCCTCATATATGTCTGGCCGTATTCTAAAGGGCTCTGAGAGTACAAAATAAACCAATGATCTGCCAAAAATGCAAATCCTAATAGGAGCTTTTCTGTGAACTGACTGGTGTCAGCCCTGCCCAGTGACTTTTGCTAAACTACTAAAACACTCCCACTCAGATATCCAAAAATAAAGGTTATCTATTTTATAGTCCATGATAAGAACTAGGAGTATGCTCAGAGATAACAGGAAAGGTGGGAAGGACACCGACAAAGCCAGCTCCATAAAGACAAGACTGCCCCCCCTCCCCCCGTGTACAAAGCCAGCTCTATAAAGACACGGTGTGACCAGTTTGGTGTGGAGGAACTGGAGTGTCCTGTACAGAGTCCTGACCTCATCCCTACTGATCACCTGATCTCATCCCTACTGATCACCTGACCTCCTCCCTACTGATCACCTGACCTCATCTCTACTGATCACCTGACCTCATCCCTACTGATCACCTGACCTCATCCCTACTGATCACCTGACCTCATCCCTACTGATCAACTGACCTCATCCCTACTGATCACCTGACCTCATCCCTACTCATCACCTGACCTCATCCCTACTGATCACCTGACCTCATCCCTTCTGATAACCTGACCTCATCCCTACTGATCACCTAACCTCATCCCTACTGATCACCTGACCTCATCTCTACTGATCACCTGACCTCATCCCTACTGATCACCTGACCTCCTCCCTACTGATCACCTGACCTCATCTCTACTGATCCCCTGACCTCCTCCCTACTGATCACCTGACCTCATCCCTACTGATCACCTGACCTCATCTCTACTGATCACCTGACCTCATCCCTACTGATCACCTGACCTCATCCCTACTGATCACCTGACCTCATCTCTACTGATCCCCTGACCTCATCCCTACTGATCACCTGACCTCATCCCTACTGATCACCTGACCTCATTCCTTCTGATCACCTGACCTTGTCCCTACTGATCACCTGACCTCATCCCTATTGATCACCTGACCTCATTCCTTCTGATCACCTGACCTCATCCCTACTGATCACCTGACCTCATCCCTACTGATAACCTGACCTCATCCCTTCTGATCACCTGACCTCATCCCTACTGATAACCTGACCTCATCTCTACTGATCACCTGACCTCATCCCTACTGATCACCTTTGGGATGGATTGGAATGCCAATGGTGGTCCAGGTCTTCACATCCAACATCTGTATCTGACCTCACAGATGGGAAAAATTCTCACAGACACCCCCAACATCTTGTGGAAGTCCTTCCCAGAAGAGTGGAGGCTGTTAGAGCCACAAAGGGGGCAACTCCATATTGGTGGTCATGGGTTTGGAATTTATATGACGTTCATCTATGTGTGATGGTCAGGTGTCTTCAGTCCCATAACATGTCCTGTAATCTTCTTCATAGCGGAGCTCCTCCACATTTATTCATTTGCTGAAGTTCCGGATGAAGTTGATATGAGGAGAAGAACAGTTGTCCGCTGTCCCTGCTTCCAGAGATGATCGGAATGGTCTCCAGGAAATGTTTGTGGGAATGACTTTCACCCAGGATGGGTGTATAGGTCCCCGTAGATGGGATGGGTGTATAGGTCCCCGTAGATGGGATGGGTGTATAGGTCCCCGTAGATGGGATGGGTGTATAGGTCCCCGTAGATGGGATGGGTGTATAGGTCCCCGTAGATGGGATGGGTGTATAGGTCCCCGTAGATGGGATGGGTGTATAGGTCCCCATAGATGGGATGGGTGTATAGGTCCCCGTAGATGGGATGGGTGTATAGGTCCCCATAGATGGGATGGGTGTATAGGTCCCCGTAGATGGGATGGGTGTATAGGTCCCCGTAGATGGGATGGGTGTATAGGTCCCCGTAGATGGGATGGGTGTATAGGTCCCCGTAGATGATCACAGTGGAAGGAATGTTCCCGTCTATGGGCAGAGGTAATGATCCTGCGCTGGTTGCAGAGTTTTCCTGCCTCTGATACCTCTGATTGATGGAATGCATTTTGGTCTTTATTGGTTTATTTGGTGGATGTGAAATTGCCAATATCCAGCAACACACAAATCTGCTCTGATGAGATTCTGCTTAGCACGATACATTTGTTTAACGATCTCAGAAGTAATAAGAATGTTGATTCTTCCCAGGATTAGCAAATGGAGGAGCAGATGTGGAGAGGACGAGTGAATCTTCAGTAGAGAGGAGAGATAAAGAGGGAGAGTAAGGGGGGGAGGGGAGGGGATGAGGGGGGGGAATGGGGGGAGGAATGAGGGGGGGGGGCAGTCTGAGAAGCAGGAAGAGAGAGGGACAAAAAGAGACCCCAAAGACAGACAGACCCTGAGCCTATACAGACATGTGTCCCGGATTGCCCGGGATTGTCCCTTATTTAAGTTTTTTGTCCCGTGTCCCGGAATGAAAAAAAACACACACCGCCGGCACCAGTCCGACTGCCACCCTTATCATTTTACAGTGCAGTTTTCTTCCTTAAACACACACAGATATGGCAGCTGACTGGTTGCTAGGCTAGGGCCGCCCGCCCCGCGTCTAGCAACCAGTGACGTCACGTCAGCACTCACAGTCACGTGGGAGAGTCAGTGCAGTGGGATCCCGCACGGCGCACTCTAGACTCTACGGCTGAGCAGCGCGCCTGAGAGAGAGAGCAGCCGCCAGCCTGCCAGCAGAGCCAGACAGTCCAGTCCACGCTTACTAGCCTGCCCGCCGTGACTGAGTCCTGACTAAGCCGCCTCCTCGTCCGAGTCCTCCCTCCCTCCGGGCTCCGGCTCCCTCCCGCCCACGAGGTCCGCCCGCCAGAGTACTTCCTGAAAGGTTAGTGTAACTTCCACAGTCATGAGCAATGCATGCACACAGCACAATCCCTCTCTCAAATCTGCTGCTGTCCCCAGACCCCCACTCCCTCTCAGTTCTGCTGCTGTCCCCCACCCCCCTCAGATCTGCTGCTGCCCCCCACTCCCTCTCAGTTCTGCTGCTCTCCCCCTCCATCTTTCCTCCATGTCCCCCTCCGTTCTGCTGCTGTCCCCCTCCATTCTTCTTCTGTGTCCCCCTCTGTTCTTCCTCCGTGTCCCCCTCCGTTCTTCCTCCGTGTCTTCCTCCGTGTCCCCCTCCGTTCTTCCTCCGTGTCCCCCTCCGTTCTTCCTCCATGTCTTCCTCTGTGTCCCCCTCCCTTCTTCCTCAGTGTCCCCCTCCGTTCTTCCTCCGTGTCCCCCTCCGTTCTTCCTCCGTGTCCCCCTCCGTTCTTCCTCAGTGTCCCCCTCCGTTCTTCCTCCGTGTCCCCCTCCGTTCTTCCTCTGTGTCCCCCTCCATTCTTCCTCTGTGTCCCCCTCCGTTCTGCTGCTGTCCCCCTCCGTTCTTCCTCTGTGTCCCCCTCCGTTCTTCCTCCGTGTCCCCCTCCGTTCTTCCTCCGTGTCCCCCTCCGTTCTGCTGCTGTCCCCCTCCGTTCTTCCTCTGTGTCCCCCTCCGTTCTTCCTCCGTGTCCCCCTCCGTTCTTCCTCCGTGTCCCCCTCCGTTCTTCCTCTGTGTCCCCCTCCGTTCTTCCTCCGTGTCCCCCTCCGTTCTTCCTCCGTGTCCCCCTCCGTTCTTCCTCCGTGTCCCCCTCCGTTCTTCCTCCGTGTCCCCCTCCGTTCTTCCTCTGTGTCCCCCTCCATTCTGCTGCTGTCCCCCTCCGTTCTTCCTCTGTGTCCCCCTCCGTTCTTCCTCTGTGTCCCCCTCCGTTCTTCCTCCGTGTCCCCCTCCGTTCTTCCTCCGTGTCCCCCTCCGTTCTTCCTCTGTGTCCCCCTCCGTTCTTCCTCCGTGTCCCCCTCCGTTCTTCCTCCGTGTCCCCCTCCGTTCTTCCTCCGTGTCCCCCTCCGTTCTTCCTCCGTGTCCCCCTCCGTTCTTCCTCTGTGTCCCCCTCCGTTCTGCTGCTGTCCCCCTCCGTTCTTCCTCTGTGTCCCCCTCCGTTCTTCCTCTGTGTCCCCCTCCGTTCTTCCTCTGTGTCCCCCTCCGTTCTTCCTCTGTGTCCCCCTCTGTTCTTCCTCTTTGTCCCCCTCCGTTCTTCCTCTGTGTCCCCCTCCGTTCTTCCTCTGTGTCCCCCTCTGTTCTTCCTCTGTGTCCCCCTCCGTTCTTCCTCCGTGTCCCCCTCCGTTCTTCCTCCGTGTCCCCCTCCGATCTTCCTCCGTGTCCCCCTCCGTTCTTCCTCCGTGTCCCCCTCCATTCTTCCTCTGTGTCCCCCTCCGTTCTGCTGCTGTCCCCCTCCGTTCTTCCTCTGTGTCCCCCTCCGTTCTTCCTCCGTGTCCCCCTCCGTTCTTCCTCCGTGTCCCCCTCCGATCTTCCTCCGTGTCCCCCTCCGTTCTTCCTCTGTGTCCCCCTCCATTCTTCCTCTGTGTCCCCCTCCGTTCTTCCTCCGTGTCCCCCTCCGATCTTCCTCCGTGTCCCCCTCCGTTCTTCCTCTGTGTCCCCCTCCATTCTTCCTCTGTGTCCCCCTCCGTTCTGCTGCTGTCCCCCTCCGTTCTTCCTCTGTGTCCCCCTCCGTTCTTCCTCTGTGTCCCCCTCCGTTCTTCCTCCGTGTCCCCCTCCGTTCTTCCTCCGCAAAAAAAAGTATCAAAAACCATCCTTTTTGGGCGGCGCGGGGGGGGTTGGGGGGGTGTCCCTGAATGGCAGTTTGGAAATGTGGTCACCCTAGCACCCACAGCCTGGAGATGAAACCTTCACAGACAGACCTACAGTACAAGCCCAGGGAGAATAGACTGTGCCAGCAATGTGACCAGGGGGTCCTAGAGGATGAGGACCACTTCCTGCTATAATGTGACTGGGGGGTCCTGGAGGATGAGGACCACTTCCTGCTACAATGTGACTGGGGGGTCCTAGAGGATGAGGACCACTTCCTGCTACAATGTGACTGGGGGGTCCTGGAGGATCAGGACCACTTCCTGCTACAATGTGACTGGGGGGTCCTGGAGGATGAGGACCACTTCCTGCTACAATGTGACTGGGGGTCCTGGAGGATGAGGACCACTTCCTGCTACAATGTGACTGGGGGGGTCCTAGAGGCTTTCTGACCACTTCCTGCTACAATGTGACTGGGGGGTCCTGTAGGATGAGGACCACTTCCTGCTACAATGTGACTGGGGGGTCCTAGAGGATGAGGACCACTTCCTGCTACAATGTGACTGGGGGGTCCTAGAGGATGAGGACCACTTCCTGCTACAATGTGACTGGGGGGTCCTGGAGGATGAGGACCACTTCCTGCTACAATGTGACTGGGGGGTCCTGGAGGATGAGGACCACTTCCTGCTACAATGTGACTGGGGGGTCCTGGAGGATCAGGACCACTTCCTGCTACAATGTGACTGGGGGGTCCTGGAGGATGAGGACCACTTCCTGCTACAATGTGACTGGGGGTCCTGGAGGATGAGGACCACTTCCTGCTACAATGTGACTGGGGGGTCCTAGAGGCTTTCTGACCACTTCCTGCTACAATGTGACTGGGGGGTCCTGTAGGATGAGGACCACTTCCTGCTACAATGTGACTGGGGGGTCCTAGAGGATGAGGACCACTTCCTGCTACAATGTGACTGGGGGGTCCTAGAGGATGAGGACCACTTCCTACTACAATGTGACTGGGGGGTCCTAGAGGCTTTCTGACCACTTCCTGCTACAATGTGACTGGGGGGTCCTGTAGGATGAGGACCACTTCCTGCTACAATGTGACTGGGGGGTCCTGGAGGATGAGGACCACTTCCTGCTACAATGTGACTGGGGGGTCCTGGAGGATGAGGACCACTTCCTGCTACAATGTGACTGGGGGGTCCTAGAGGCTTTCTGACCACTTCCTGCTACAATGTGACTGGGGGGTCCTGTAGGATGAGGACCACTTCCTGCTACAATGTGACTGGGGGTCCTGGAGGATGAGGACCACTTCCTGCTACAATGTGACTGGGGGGTCCTAGAGGCTTTCTGACCACTTCCTGCTACAATGTGACTGGGGGGTCCTGTAGGATGAGGACCACTTCCTGCTACAATGTGACTGGGGGGTCCTAGAGGATGAGGACCACTTCCTGCTACAATGTGACTGGGGGGTCCTAGAGGATGAGGACCACTTCCTACTACAATGTGACTGGGGGGTCCTAGAGGCTTTCTGACCACTTCCTGCTACAATGTGACTGGGGGGTCCTGGAGGATGAGGACCACTTCCTGCTACAATGTGACTGGGGGGTCCTAGAGGCTTTCTGACCACTTCCTGCTACAATGTGACTGGGGGGTCCTGTAGGATGAGGACCACTTCCTGCTACAATGTGACTGGGGGGTCCTGGAGGATGAGGACCACTTCCTGCTACAATGTGACTGGGGGGTCCTGGAGGATGAGGACCACTTCCTGCTACAATGTGACTGGGGGGTCCTGGAGGATGAGGACCACTTCCTGCTACAATGTGACTGGGGGGTCCTGGAGGATGAGGACCACTTCCTGCTACAATGTGACTGGGGGGTCCTGGAGGATGAGGACCACTTCCTGCTACAATGTGACTGGGGGGTCCTGGAGGATGAGGACCTCTTCCTGCTACAATGTGACCAGGGGGTCCTGGAGGATGAGGACCACTTCCTGCTACAATGTGACTGGGGGGTCCTGGAGGATGAGGACCACTTCCTGCTACAATGTGACTGGGGGTCCTAGAGGATGAGGACCACTTCCTGCTACAATGTGACCAGGGGGTCCTGGAGGATGAGGACCACTTCCTGCTACAATGTGACTGGGGGGTCCTGGAGGATGAGGACCACTTCCTGCTACAATGTGACTGGGGGTCCTAGAGGATGAGGACCACTTCCTGCTACAATGTGACTGGGGGGTCCTGGAGGATGAGGACCTCTTCCTGCTACAATGTGACTGGGGGGTCCTGGAGGATGAGGACCTCTTCCTGCTACAATGTGAATGGGGGGTCCCGGAGGATGAGGACCACTTCCTGCTACAATGTGACTGGGGGGTCCCGGAGGATGAGGACCACTTCCTGCTACAATGTGACTGGGGGGTCCTGGAGGATGAGGACCACTTCCTGCTACAATGTGACTGGGGGGTCCTGGAGGATGAGGACCACTTCCTGCTACAATGTGACTGGGGGGTCCTGGAGGATGAGGACCACTTCCTGCTACAATGTGACTGGGGGGTCCTGGAGGATGAGGACCACTTCCTGCTACAATGTGACTGGGGGGTCCTGGAGGATGAGGACCACTTCCTGCTACAATGTGACTGGGGGGTCCTGGAGGATGAGGACCACTTCCCGCTACAATGTGACTGGGGGGTCCTGGAGGATGAGGACCACTTCCTGCTACAATGTGACTGGGGGGTCCTGGAGGATGAGGACCACTTCCTGCTACAATGTGACTGGGGGGTCCTGGAGGATGAGGACCTCTTCCTGCTACAATGTGACTGGGGGGTCCTAGAGGATGAGGACCACTTCCTGCTACAATGTGACCAGAAGGTCCTGGAGGATGAGGACCACTTCCCGCTACAATGTGACTGGGGGGTCCTGGAGGATGAGGACCACTTCCTGCTACAATGTGACCAGGAGGTCCTGGAGGATGAGGACCACTTCCTGCTACAATGTGACTGGGGGGTCCTGGAGGATGAGGACCACTTCCTGCTACAATGTGACTGGGGGGACCCGGAGGATGAGGACCACTTCCTGCTACAATGTGACTGGGGGGACCCGGAGGATGAGGACCACTTCCTGCTACAATGTGATCAGAGGGTCCTGGAGGATGAGGACCACTTCCTGCTACAATGTGACTGGGGGGTCCTGGAGGATGAGGACCTCTTCCTGCTACAATGTGACTGGGGGGTCCTGGAGGATGAGGACCACTTCCTGCTACAATGTGACTGGGGGGTCCTGGAGGATGAGGACCACTTCCTGCTACAATGTGACTGGGGGGTCCTAGAGGATGAGGACCACTTCCTGCTACAATGTGACCAGAAGGTCCTGGAGGATGAGGACCACTTCCCGCTACAATGTGACTGGGGGGTCCTGGAGGATGAGGACCACTTCCTGCTACAATGTGACCAGGAGGTCCTGGAGGATCAGGACCACTTCCTGCTACAATGTGACTGGGAGGTCCTGGAGGATGAGGACCACTTCCTGCTACAATGTGACTGGGGGGTCCTGGAGGATGAGGACCACTTCCTGCTACAATGTGACTGGGGGGACCCGGAGGATGAGGACCACTTCCTGCTACAATGTGACTGGGGGGACCCGGAGGATGAGGACCACTTCCTGCTACAATGTGATCAGAGGGTCCTGGAGGATGAGGACCACTTCCTGCTACAATGTGACTGGGGGGTCCTGGAGGATGAGGACCACTTCCTGCTACAATGTGACTGGGGGGTCCTGGAGGATGAGGACCACTTCCTGCTACAATGTGACTGGGGGGTCCTGGAGGATGAGGACCACTTCCTGCTACAATGTGACTGGGGGTCCTAGAGGATGAGGACCACTTCCTGCTACAATGTGACCAGGGGGTCCTGGAGGATGAGGACCACTTCCTGCTACAATGTGACTGGGGGGTCCTGGAGGATGAGGACCACTTCCTGCTACAATGTGACTGGGGGGTCCTGGAGGATGAGGACCACTTCCTGCTACAATGTGACTGGGGGGTCCTGGAGGATGAGGACCTCTTCCTGCTACAATGTGACCAGGGGGTCCTGGAGGATGAGGACCACTTCCTGCTACAATGTGACTGGGGGGTCCTGGAGGATGAGGACCACTTCCTGCTACAATGTGACTGGGGGGTCCTGGAGGATGAGGACCTCTTCCTGCTACAATGTGACTGGGGGGTCCTGGAGGATGAGGACCACTTCCTGCTACAATGTGACTGGGGGGTCCTGGAGGATGAGGACCACTTCCTGCTACAATGTGACTGGGGGGTCCTGGAGGATGAGGACCACTTCCTGCTATTGAGCCCCAAGTAGTCATCAGGGGGGGACACTCTTCCAGAGACTCTTCGCTCTCACCCCGGACTTCACTTCTATAGGAGAGGAAACTTTACCATTTCAGCTCCGGAAGGTTTCACCCTCTTCCTGACCAGGACATTGTTTGCTATTCAGCACTGCACTACTTTAATGTCATGTGACACTCTACAGAGACGACATTTATATCATCTTTTCATACAGAGTTTTCTTTTGCTGGAATTTGATCTTCTTTTTATCATACAAACAGAAAAAGATGTTTTACTTTCTGTTATAAATCATATCTAATAAAAATTGTAAATAATCTCATTTCTTCCATATATTTCCAGCTCCATGTTGTATATTGATCGGCTTGTGTGAAAGTTTTATACAACGTCTACAAACTGGGGGATATATGCTGGGATTTGTTATACTACTAATGGCGGTGATCAGTGGGACAGCAATAGTGTAGCGGACAATGTGACACTAACTGACGCTGGGGGGAACTGAAGAACTGCCACTGTCACTAATACAGTGATGAGTGCTAATACTATACACTGTCACTGTACTGACACCGGCCGGGAAGGGCTTAACATTTCCGGGTAATCAAGATATGAAATGTGTGTGGCTTTGTACTGGAGATCGCTTTGTTTCTTCTCCCTGCAGACACAACGATCGATTCCATCTCTGGATATATAACTTCCAATCAGACAAAAAGTACAAATCTCCGCAGCATCCAACATTCACCGATATCCAGAATAAAAGTCGAGTCTTTCCCCACACAGGACAATCCGAGAAATTCACTGAAAGTAAAATACTCTGCAGATCCAAACATCAAACAATTCATCCCACGAGGCTCCTGAGTACCTGCCTGACCAATCACCAGACCGCAGCACTGTCATGTGACCAGTCCTGTATAGGAAAAGTCCACCTCACATCTGGATTTTTAGTTCTCTGAGTGAAATTAGTGGTGAGATGTTCCCAGCAGAGATCCCTCTGCTTCCCCTTTCCTCTGCAGAGATCCCTCTGCTTCCCCTTTCCTCTGCAGAGGTCCCTCTGCTTCCCCTTTCCTCTGCAGAGGTCCCTCTTCTTCCCCTTTCCTCTGCAGAGATCCCTCTGCTTCCCCTTTCCTCTGCAGAGGTCCCTCTGCTTCCCCTTTCCTCTGCAGAGGTCCCTCTGCTTCCCCTTTCCTCTGCAGAGATCCCTCTGCTTCCCCTTTCCTCTGCAGAGGTCCCTCTGCTTCCCCTTTCCTCTGCAGAGGTCCCTCTTCTTCCCCTTTCCTCTGCAGAGATCCCTCTGCTTCCCCTTTCCTCTGCAGAGGTCCCTCTGCTTCCCCTTTCCTCTGCAGAGGTCCCTCTTCTTCCCCTTTCCTCTGCAGAGGTCCCTCTTCTTCCCCTTTCCTCTGCAGATGTCCCTCTTCTTCCCCTTTCCTCTGCAGAGATCCCTCTTCTTCCCCTTTCCTCTGCAGATGTCCCTCTTCTTCCCCTTTCCTCTGCAGAGATCCCTCTTCTTCCCCTTTCCTCTGCAGATGTCCCTCTTCTTCCCCTTTCCTCTGCAGAGATCCCTCTGCTTCCCCTTTCCTCTGCAGAGGTCCCTCTTCTTCCCCTTTCCTCTGCAGAGATTCCTCTTCTTCCCCTTTCCTCTGCAGAGATCCCTCTTCTTCCCCTTTCCTCTGCGGGGATCCCTCTGCTTCCCCTTTCCTCTGCGGGGATCCCTCTGCTTCCCCTTTTCTCTGCAGAGATCCCTCTTCTTCCCCTTTCCTCTGCAGAGGTCCCTCTTCTTCCCCTTTCCTCTGCAGAGGTCCCTCTTCTTCCCCTTTCCTCTGCAGAGATCCCTCTTCTTCCCCTTTCCTCTGCAGAGATCCCTCTGCTTCCCCTTTCCTCTGCGGGGATCCCTCTGCTTCCCCTTTTCTCTGCAGAGATCCCTCTGCTTCCCCTTTCCTCTGCAGAGATCCCTCTGCTTCCCCTTTCCTCTGCAGAGGTCCCTCTTCTTCCCCTTTCCTCTGCAGAGGTCCCTCTTCTTCCCCTTTCCTCTGCGGGGATCCCTCTGCTTCCCCTTTCCTCTGCAGATGTCCCTCTTCTTCCCCTTTCCTCTGCAGATGTCCCTCTTCTTCCCCTTTCCTCTGCAGAGATTCCTCTGCTTCCCCTTTCCTCTGCAGAGGTCCCTCTTCTTCCCCTTTCCTCTGCAAAGGTCCCTCTTCTTCCCCTTTCCTCTGCGGGGATCCCTCTGCTTCCCCTTTCCTCTGCAGATGTCCCTCTTCTTCTCCTTTCCTCTGCGGGGATCCCTCTGCTTCCCCTTTCCTCTGCAGATGTCCCTCTTCTTCCCCTTTCCTCTGCAGAGATCCCTCTGCTTCCCCTTTTCTCTGCAGAGGTCCCTCTTCTTCCTCTTTCCTCTGCGGGGATCCCTCTGCTTCCCCTTTTCTCTGCAGATGTCCCTCTTCTTCCCCTTTCCTCTGCAGATGTCCCTCTTCTTCCCCTTTCCTCTGCAGAGATTCCTCTGCTTCCCCTTTCCTCTGCAGAGGTCCCTCTTCTTCCCCTTTCCTCTGCAAAGGTCCCTCTTCTTCTCCTTTCCTCTGCAGAGGTCCCTCTTCTTCTCCTTTCCTCTGCAGAGATCCCTCTGCTTCCCCTTTCCTCTGCGGGGATCCCTCTGCCTCCCCTTTCCTCTGCGGGGATCCCTCTGCTTCCCCTTTCCTCTGCGGGGATCCCTCTTCTTCCCTTTCCTCTGCAGATGTCCCTCTTCTTCCCCTTTCCTCTGCAGAGGTCCCTCTTCTTCTCCTTTCCTCTGCAGAGATCCCTCTGCTTTCCCTTTCCTCTGCGGGGATCCCTCTGCTTCCCCTTTCCTCTGCGGGGATCCCTCTTCTTCTCCTTTCCTCTACGGGGATCCCTCTTCTTCCCTTTCCTCTGCAGAGATCCCTCTGCTTCCCCTTTCCTCTGCGGGGATCCCTCTACTTCCCCTTTCCTCTGCAGAGGTCCCTCTTCTTCCCCTTTCCTCTGCGGGGATCCCTCTGCTTCCCCTTTCCTCTGCAGAGGTCCCCTCTTCTTCCCCTTTCCTCTGCAGAGATCCCTCTGCTTTCCCTTTCCTCTGCGGGGATCCCTCTGCTTCCCCTTTCCTCTGCAGAGGTCCCTCTTCTTCCCCTTTCCTCTGCGGGGATCCCTCTGCTTCCCTTTCCTCTGCAGAGGTCCCTCTTCTTCCCCTTTCCTCTGCAGAGATCCCTCTGCTTCCCCTTTCCTCTGCGGGGATCCCTCTGCTTCCCCTTTCCTCTGCAGAGGTCCCTCTTCCCCTTTCCTCTGCAGAGATCCCTCTGCTTCCCCTTTCCTCTGCAGAGGTCCCTCTTCTTCCCCTTTCCTCTACAGAGATCCCTCTTCTTCCCCTTTCCTCTGCAGAGATCCCTCCTGCTTCCCCTTTCCTCTGCAGAGGTCCCTCTTCTTCCCCTTTCCTCTGCAGAGGTCCCTCTTCTTCCCCTTTCCTCTGCAGAGGTCCCTCTTCTTCCCCTTTCCTCTGCGGGGATCCCTCTTCTTCCCCTTTCCTCTGCGGGGATCCCTCTTCTTCCCTTTCCTCTGCAGAGATCCCTCTGCTTCCCCTTTCCTCTGCGGGGATCCCTCTGCTTCCCCTTTTCTCTGCAGATGTCCCTCTTCTTCCCCTTTCCTCTGCAGATGTCCCTCTTCTTCCCCTTTCCTCTGCAGAGATTCCTCTGCTTCCCCTTTCCTCTGCAGAGGTCCCTCTTCTTCCCCTTTCCTCTGCAAAGGTCCCTCTTCTTCCCTTTCCTCTGCAGAGGTCCCTCTTCTTCTCCTTTCCTCTGCAGAGGTCCCTCTTCTTCTCCTTTCCTCTGCAGAGATCCCTCTGCTTCCCCTTTCCTCTGCGGGGATCCCTCTGCCTCCCCTTTCCTCTGCGGGGATCCCTCTGCTTCCCCTTTCCTCTGCGGGGATCCCTCTTCTTCCCTTTCCTCTGCAGATGTCCCTCTTCTTCCCCTTTCCTCTGCAGAGGTCC
>JBBGZY010002975.1:0-175000 GCA_037952925.1 Lithobates clamitans
CATCCTGTGTGTCAGGACATGTGTATGTTTGTATGAATAGAATGAGCTCACAGAGGAGGAAGCAAGCGTGTGAACAGGACAGGTTTACGGGAAATTGGAGCCGGGCAGGTCAGCTCTTCTTCACAGAAATCCCCCCGCCGCAGCAATGTGTTTCACTTCCAGCGTTGCTCTCCCGTTATGCCGTCATTGATTGGTCCTCCCCATGATTTACAGACTTTCCATACCTGTGTGGAGTACTGAGGACTATAAGGAACAGCTCAACTTATTCACTTCCTTTCAGATGTCAGAAAATACTTTGTATTCCAGGAAAGAAATTTAGTTTGGATAAAGAGAATAGAAACTTAAAGGGTAACCCCACTTTCATAGGAAGAAAAATGGCCACTAAAAAAAAAAAAAAAAAATGTCTATAGCCTATACAATTGCAACACAAATTATATTGTAATTGAATGTTATTAAAAGAATGACCTTTCCTTATCAATCGGCCGCCGCTGTCATTTTCTGTAAAATGCAACATGGCGCCTGGTGGCGTTGTGTACACAGATGGTATACAGAGCGCCCCCCCCCCCCCCCCCGAAATGATACGTACTACAGTGATCTCCATTTGCATGTGGAGCAGCAGCCCTGCTGCATTCTGAACACAGGAGGTTGGGCACGGGCACCATTCAGTGAATGCTTTGCATTTTCTCAGTGAATGCAAAGCATTCTCTGATTGGATGAGATGGAGAGCAATTGAAGTCACCTTTCCATCTACAGTTAAAATATGGGAGCACCTAGACTCCCTGCAAGTCAGAACTAATGGAGCTAATACGTTTACTGCAGAACCAATTTCCTCATTTTTCACATGTATGTTAAAATCAACATATTTAGCTTGAAAATGTACTTGAAACCTCAACACAGTATATATTTTGTTTTAGGACTTTAAAACAAGCTCTTATTAAGCTCTGAAGCTATAGGTGCTGTGGAGCATTTCATCTTCAAATTTCAAAATTTCACAACAGACTGCCTGAAGCTGTTTAAGGTATTCTCTAAGCAGCCGACTCCCCCGCCCCACCCTCCCAGCAGTTACCTAGCAGCTCAGCTACCCTACTCCCCCCCCCCCCAGCAGTGACTTAGCAGCCCGGCTCCCATGCTCCCCCATTCAAGCAATAACTAAGCAGCTCAGCTCCTCTGCTCCCCCATTCAAGCAATGCCTAAGCAGTTCAGCTCCCCTGCTCCCCCTTCCCAGCAATGACTAAGCAGCTCAGCTCCCCTGCTCCACCTTCCCAGCAATGACTAAGCAGCTCAGCTCCCCTGCTCCCCCTCCTCCCAGAAGTGACTTAGCAGCTAAACTTCCCTGCTCCCCCATGCAAGCAATGACTAAGCAGCTCAGCTCCCCTGCTCCCCCATTCAAGCAATGACTAAGCAGCTCAGCTCCCCTGCTCCCCCTTCCCAGCAATGACTAAGCAGCTCAGCTCCCCTGCTCCACCTTCCCAGCAATGACTAAGCAGCTCAGCTCCCCTGCTCCCCCTCCTTCCAGAAGTGACTTAGCAGCTAAACTTCCCTGCTCCCCCATGCAAGCAGTGGCTAAGCAGCTCAGCTCCCCTGCTCCCCCATTCAAGCAATGACTAAGCAGCTCAGCTCCCCTGCTCCACCTACCCAGCAATGACTAAGCAGCTTAGCTCCCCCGCTCCCTTCCTCCCAGAAGTGACTTAGCAGCTAAAATCCCCTGCTCCCCCATTCAAGCAGTGACTAAGCATCTCAGCTCCCCTGTTCCCCCTTCCCAGCAGTGGCCTAGCATCTCTGCTCCACCTTCCTAGCAGTGACTTGGCCGCTCAGCTACCCCACTACCCGCTCCCAGCAGTGACCTAGCAGCTCAGCTCCCCTACTCCCCCCTCCCAGCAGTGACCTAGAAGCTCAGCTACCCCACTTCCCCCTCCCAGCAGTGACCTAGAAGCTCAGCTCCCCTGCTCCCCCTTCCAAGCAGTGACTTGGCATCTTAGCTCCCCTGCTCCCCCTTCACAGCAATGACTAAGCAGCTGAACTCCCCTGCTCCCCCATTCAAGCAGTGACTAAGCATCTCAGCTCCCCCTCCCAGAAGTGACTTAGCACCTCAGCTCCCCCTTCCAGCAGTGATTTATCAGCTCAGCTTCCCCTACTCCCCCTTCCTAACATACATATCTCTTTGGTTTTTATCCCTGCTTTGCAAGGTTAAGAAACAGAGAGATTGTTCCCTCTGTAGAGAGCCCTGTGTTGATTGTCAATTAGAGCACGTGCATGCACGTGCCCTAAACCTGAAAGCAGGCAGCAATGTACCAGTACGGCAATCAAGGGGTTAAATGTGTGCCTAACAATGTGTAATGTGTGTAATACGTGCAGCATTTACCAACTGATCTCTTTTGTTTCTTATACATGCTTTACAGGGATAAGAAACAGAGAGATTGTTCCCTCTGTACAGAGCCCTGTGTTGATTGGAAACACAGAGCTCTGGGCTGTGATTGGACACAGCCGATGAGCAGGTCCCAGGCCATAAATCATTGGCCAGGACTTGCTGACAGACTCGGCAGGGGGTGGGGGCAGCGGGCAGCGATGTACCAAGGACGGTGCTTTGCCTGCACGGGCCAAGGGCGGTCCAAAAGCGGTTAAAGAAGATGAACTGTCAAAACTGCCAGATCACTAAGAAGCTGCTTGTCCCTATAGAATCGCTCCCTCTGTGGCTTAGGCGGCGAGATGTCGCTCCCATCGCCAGCGATCAAGATTCAGCAGCGGATAACGCTGCTGAACCGTCGTGGTCGCCCATGCATTCTTTCCCGTAGCAGTGATTGCAAACATGTTTCTGGTGCTGTAGTAATGTGGGCCGATCCCCCACTGGTTGCCGCAGGACAGAAGCAGCCAACCCCTCTACTGAACGAGAACTTTTTTTCCTAGAACAAAGCCAAAAATAAATATGGATTGTATGCAAACTGCCCAAATGTGAAGAATGCGTGTACCGTTCACAACCTTGGCAGCCGCCATCGGAGGTTCAACGGGCACATCACTTGTCAAAGCTTTTACTAATTTATAGACTTTTAATCAGGGCGAAGTAGGGAGTCTGTTTCCTGACCGGGACCGCCGCTGTGGATTTTCGGAAGGTGAAGATTTTTTTAATAACTGTGTCCGACCTCTGAACTCCATTCATGTTCCAGGCGTCCCGAGAGTTCTGTGTGCTTCAGAAAAGCTGAAGCAGCAAATGTGATCAGATGGTGTTTTTTTTTTTTTTTACCATTTGTTTCTCATCTTTGTGAAGCCTGGCTTGTGAAGCTGGACGGGGGCCACATAGCAAGACACAAAGGATGCCTTATGATGGGTGAGAAAAAGAGCGCAACAAAACCCCTTCAATGTCTGAAACCAAGCACAGACCAAGGTGACCTGCGAGGACTCTGATTTCTCAGCACTTTGGATGGAAGTTCAGCTCACAGAGGGAGACGTGAAGACTTGGAACGATATTTCAGTCTAAGTTCACCTGCAATGGAAGATTGATGGGATGGTCTCTCCATGGTCTCCATCTGAAAATGATAGTCGCCTGGCTGGGTTTTGATTCAGTACTCTAGCTTTCTCAAGCTCTCTACCTCAGAAGAACCCATAAAATAATTTTCACATTTTGGGGGAACATTAATTACTCATGTGCCTAAACGACCATAATCAAATATAATCATTGAAGCATAAGCAGCGTTCATCTGGTGTATTCCACACCTTACTCCCAAAAAGTTCAAAATTGTTGCACAATATAATAGGCGAGTCCGATAACCTCCTCCACTGAATTTCCTTTGAGGATTTTAAGGGTATATGGAGCCTTCACCACACCTTGTGAAAACCACTCCGCTCAAAATTTGCACTCGCCAGATCCTCAAAAAAATCATACGCCTTTGGTCATATCTTCGCCCTTGTAGAGTCACGCTAGATTAGGGTCCTCCACCAGTCTCAGTATCTCGTAACTTTCGTAAAGAGAATGGAGTTTTATGAAAATACAGAGAGCTCTTCACCATAAAACTCCACAGAACCTGTGTATTTAATATGTGTTCAATTTTAAAGGGATGAGGTGGTAGCCCTGGAGAACATCAACTTGTTTCAGGGTCAATGAGTACATCCACCTGTTGGATAGCCAGTGGGTACACCGACATCAAACTCAGTTGGAGAGCCAATGAGCACAACCACCAAAAACTGTTGGGGAGCCAGTGAGTACCCCCCCTTCAACCTCTGTTGGAGAGTCGGTGAGTACACCAATCTCAAACTCCGTTGGAAAGCTAGTGAGTGCAAACACTCCAACCTTTGTTGGAAATCCAGTGACACCCACCTCAAACTCTGTTGAAGATCCAGCAGGTGCACCCACCTCGACCTCTGTTGGAAAGCCAGTGAGTACACCCAAGTCAAACTCTGTTGAAGAGCCAGTGGGTTCACCCACCTCAACCTTTGTTGGAAATGCCATGAGTACACCCATCTCAAACTCAGTGGGAGAGCCAGTGAGTACAACCACCGAAAACTATGTTGGAGAGTCAGTGAGTACACTGATCTCAAACTCTCTTATAGAGCAAATGAGCGCACCTACCACAAACTCTGTTGGACAGCCAGTGAGTGCAAACATCTCAACCTTTTGGAAATCCAGTGAGTACTCCCAACTCAAACCCTGAAGAGCGAGTGGTTGCACCCACCTCAACCTTTGTTGGAAATCCAATGAGTACACCCACCTCAAACTCTGTTGGTGGGCCAGTGAGTGCACCCACCTCAATCTCTGTTGGAGAACCATTGATTACATTCTACTCAAACTCTGCTGGAGGACCAGTGAGTACAATCATAGCAGTAAAAGTGGTGCCAAAGAACTGATTGCTGTGCTTTTCTAACAATTTATAACTGTAACAGCCATAATGGCAGCTGGTGATGCCAACTGGACATGTCCACAATATTCTCTAGAACAGTGGTTCTCAACTCCTGTCCTCAGGAGCAACTAACAGGCCAGGTTTGCAAGATAACTGCAGTACATCACAGGTGATATCATTTGCTGCTCAGTGATTGCAGTATTCTAGTCTGCATCTCTCCAAGGTAATACTTAAAATCTGGCCTGTTAGTGGGTCCTGAGGACAGAGGTTGAGAACCACTGCTCTAGAACAACCTTTGTCAACCTTTTCAACACAGAGGATCCCTTGAAATAGCTTTCTGGTCTAAGGGAACCCTAGCTAATCATGGCAATATCTACAAATCATGATACATTGATGTGTGATGATCAGTGGGAAGAATGCTGAAAGCACTTGTGGTTATTGAGAAGAATGACTCCCTTACAGATAGCTAAAAAGATCACTGGTGTCAGTGGGAACTTACCTGAGAGGCAAAAATTGCTCAAGGATCCCCTAGTAACCTATGGAGGAACCCTAGGGTTCCATGGAAACCTGGTTGAAGAACCCTGCTCTAGAATACTACTATCTTTTTTTATTATTATTTGTGATATAGTACTATTATTTAAAGCAGCATTTATTAAATCATTTTCATATAGAAAACGTTTTTAGGGTTGAAGAACAATCTGAAACTTTATGAACAGGTCGACCGAGCTGAAGAGTTTTGGAGCCCCAGCTCTAAGCAGAAAGAACTGATGTGCTAGTGAAGAGCACTGGAAGACCCATAGCTGCCTATCCTTTATTTAGAATAACATTTCCCCAGTAATTACCTACTTTGTTCCAATTAACCTTGCCGACTTGTGTCATACATGAAAGAACTTGGCCTGTGGCTTTGTGTATACTTGTGTTGATAGAAGTTATTTGTTGACTTACACTATCGTCTGTATGAAGTGTAGGTGGTAGATTATTCCATTGGAATTGCTCACACTGTTAAATTTACTTCTACGACTAGGAAGAGATGATATCATATTGACAAGCTCCTTTATGACGATGTTGACTTAACATTGGAGTGTTGACTTTGGGCAAGGCAGAATAGCAATTTGTACAGCGTCCAATGTTTGTGCTTCAGTAGATATAAAACAAATACGGTGCAAATTAATAAAAAAAAAAATAGCAAATATTTGCTTGTAGGTTAAGTGCCCTGTTACTAAAAGAAGCAGACTTGAAAGTGTTCAGTGTACCTCCATCCAAAACTATTTCTTTAAATTGTGGATAGGAGAGCATTTTTCTGAACTGGGAAGCCGTTTTGGTTCATCAGCGTTACTATGCTGTGTCCACTATTCTCACACAGCGTCATGCATTTCTATGGTGAAGGTTGGCAGGCCGCCAGCACCATGGAAATACGTGATGCTAATCCAGGACGGGTGGCGGTCAGGGAAGCCACTTCATTCAGAAGGAGATGGAAGTCCACTTCCATACAGACCTGCTTTGCCTCTTGTCTACTGCCATGCTGCCATAACCATACTGTGGTGTAGATTGAAAGGAAGGACTCTGATGTGAAGGACTCGGAACACTGATGTTAAGGACAGGCGTGGAACTGAGGCCTTTTATTAGAAGGGTGGGGGAGAACTGAGGACCCTCATATGAAGGGCAGATGGGAAACTGAGGACTCTAATGTGAAAGGGAGGACTGGGCACTCTGATGTCAAAGGAGGGAACTGAGGCCCCTGATGTGAAAGAGGAATAAGGAACTGAGGACTCTGATGTTAAAGGTGGTGAAATTGAGGACTCTGATGTGAAAGGGAGGAAATGGAGACTCTGATATGAAAGAGGGGAACTGAGGACTCTGATGTGGGGAAACAGAGGAGACTGGTGTGAAAGTGGGGTGAGGGGGACTGAGGACACCGATATGAAGGGCAATGGGAAAACTGAGGACTGTGATGTGAAAGAAGGGGGATGGGGAAATGAGGACTCTGATGTCAAAGGGTGATGAGGAACTTGAGACTCTGATGTTAAAGGCGGCTGGGTTGAGGACTCTGATGTGAAATGGGGGAACTGAGGCCCCTGATGTGAAAAAAGAACTTAGGACTCTGTTAAGGGTGGCAGAATTGATGACTGTGATGTGAAAGGGGGGAACTGAGGACTCTGTTAAGGGTGGCGGAATTGATGACTCTGATGTGAAAGGGGGGAACTGAGGACTCTGATGTGAAAGGGGGTGGGGGGGGCTGAGGACTTTCTTGGGAAGGGAGTGAGGACTGAGGGTTCCGATGTGAAATAAGCGGGATGAGGAACTGAGGACTCTGATGTGAAAGGGGGATGAGGAACATGGGACTCTGATGTTAAAGGCGGCGGGATTGAAGACTCAGATGTGAAAAAAAGGAACCGAGGACTCTGATGCATAAAGGGGTGGGGGGTGGGCTGAGGACTTTGATGTGGAAGGGGGGTGGGAAACTGAGGGCTCTAATGCTAAAGGTGGCGGAATCGACAACTGGTGTGCAGGGGGGGGGGGGGTGACTGAAGACTCTGACATGGTGGATGTGATGGGAGTCACTTTGGGCGGGGAGGCCATGGGACCCAGAATCCCTTGGAGAGGTTGGCAAACCCTTATTTCAGCTCCCCATGCACCTCCTATGTCTAAGTTACCCTGTGTCTATTAGGGGCACAGGATGATAAAATGATGGAAGATTGTAAGAGTTTTGTAGACTGTTGCCATGTCATCTGCAATCCCTGATTAATCAAAGCATTGCTTAGATATGGATTTCATGGTCTTCAATGTAGGAGCCGGTCCCTCTGCTACTGGGGGCTCCTGCTATTGTGTGAAGGTGTTCTGTGTTTATACTTATGATAATGTGTATTGTGTCTTCTAAGCTAGGAGACGGCAAGTCTGACCTGAAAGGTCAGACCTCTGAGTCACCTAGGCTGGTTAAATGACTAGTTAATTAGCTCATGTTAATTTATGTTTCTGGTTACAGTTTGTATTGTTAGGGTAATATGATCAGGAGAGGGGGAAACCTCCCTTCTCAAGTGTATAAAAACCTGTATTCTTGTTCAAATAAACAGTTCCAGCTTTGCAGCCTGACGAGTCCTGCCTAGTTCTTGGTTGTAATATGCGGCTATAATATCTATATTCAGACTGGAGGAAGCGGTATATGATGGAAGCGGAGTGTGGGATGTTCCGTTGTAGTGGGGACTGGGGATTCTGATGTGAAAGGGGGAACTGAGGACTCTTACATGGGGGGAGGGGGATTGGGAACTCTGATGTGGAAGAGGGGGCTTCTGATGTGACGGGGGACTCTGATATGAAGGGGGGGGGGGCATTTTATCCTTGGCTGCTTCTAGGTCCTGCATGTTTTCAAAGGGGGACCGTGGATAAAAGAAAGGCTGAGAGACGCCCTGTTGGGTTTTTTACTAGGGCTTGATTTAGAGATATTCCCCTCAATCCCTGTCCTGGTGGCAACAGTGTCACAGCTTTTCCCTGCAATTTCATAATAAGCTGGTGTCAGGATGTCTTTAAGTATAGAGGAGATACATATGTTCGTATTCTCAAAGTAAAAACACCCGAAGTGAAATGTGGAAAATAAACGTATGCATTGATCTGGAGTGTATCCAGGCCGACAATATCCATTTCATTGTGTGCTAAAAGCTTGTTTCCACTTTCCCGTTCACCTGGGGGACTCCTAGAAAACTCCACTGCAGGCTGATGGATATAAAGTTTCTGCAGTTAGAATACAAGAGTGGAAAGTTTGACCTTTATGGCAAAGGTTGCTGAAGTAAATCATACCTCATGTGTGAAGGAATCCGTGTGATTGGTGGATGAATATTCATGTGATTGCGCTCTGTTGGTGTACCAGGAATCAGCGATGTGATTGATTTGTGCTTCATGGATAATTGAAAGACTGAGGTCTCCGGGATACCGGTCAGGGTGGATCAATTTTTAACACCCTCCTTCTCTATACAAAAATGTATTTTTAATGACAATGAAATGAAGAATAGAAAAGAAATGCAGATGGTTGCAAATTGCAGAGTCCTAAAACTCTGGGGGTGGGGGGGTCTGTAGAAAAATGTTGAAGTTCCCTTTTATGTTGGTGGCCACTGTAGTGCCCTCTTACATTGATGGTCACTGTAGTACCTTCTTATATTGGTCATTACTGTGGTGTCCCTTTTATATCAGTGGTCACTGTAGTGCCCCCTTATATTGTTGGTCACTGTGGTGCCCCTTTATGGTGGTGGTCACTGTAGTGCCCTCTTACATTGATGTTCACTGTAGTGCCCCCTTATATTGTTGGTCACTGTGGTGCCCCTTTATGGTGGTGGTCACTGTAGTGCCCTCTTACATTGATGTTCACTGTAGTGCCCCCTTATATTGGTCATTACTGTGGTGTCCCTTTATATCAGTGGTCACTGACGAAAAATTACCTTGCTACATTTGTGACCAGTGGAAAGTTTTCACCTTACATGATCGGTGTGATCAGTAGAAAAGTGGTCCCTTCGATTGGTGGTCAATGTGTGATGGGTCCCCTTACATTGGTGGTCAGTGAGAAAAGAGCCCAATCACTTTGGTATTCAGTGGGAAGAATGTCCCTTACATTGGTGATCAGTGGGTAGAATGTCCCTTACATTGGTGATCAGTGGGAAGAATGTCCCTTACATTGGTGATCAGTGAGAAGAATGATCCTTACATTGGGGATCAGTGAGAAGAATGATCCTTTCATTGGTGATCAGTGAGAAGAATACTTCTTACATTGGTGATCAGTGAGAAGAATGTTCCTTACATTGGTGATCAGTGGGAAGAATGCTCCTTACATTGGTAATCGGTGAGAAGAATGTTCCTTACATTGGTGATCAGTGAGAAGAATGTTCCTTACATTGGTGATCAACGGGAAGAATGTTCCTTACATTGGTGATCCGTGGGAAGAATGTTCCTTACATTGGTGATCAGTGAGAAGAATGTTCCTTACATTGGTGATCAGTGGGAAGAATGTTCCTTACATTGGTGATCAACGGGAAGAATGTTCCTTACATTGGTGATCCGTGGGAAGAATGTTCCTTACATTGGTGATCAGTGAGAAGAATGTTCCTTACATTGGTGATCAGTGAGAAGAATGTTCCTTACATTGGTGATCACTGAGAAGAATGTTCCTTACATTGGTGATCAGTGAGAAGAATGTTCCTTACATTGGTGATCACTGAGAAGAATGTTCCTTACATTGGTGATCAGTGAGAAGAATGTTCCTTACATTGGTGATCACTGAGAAGAATGTTCCTTACATTGGTGATCAGTGAGAAGAATGCTCCTTACATTGGTGATCAGTGAGAAGAATGTTCCTTACATTGGTGATCACTGAGAAGAATGTTCCTTACATTGGTGATCAGTGAGAAGAATGTTCCTTACATTGGTGATCAGTTGGAAGAATGTTCCTTACATTGTTGATCAGTGGGAAGAATGTTCCTTACATTGGTGATCAGTGAGAAGAATGTTCCTTACATTGGTGATCAGTGGGAAGAATGTTTCTTACATTGGTGATCAGTGGGAAGAATGTCCCTTACATTGGTGATCAGTGAGAAGAATGTTCCTTACATTGGTGATCAGTGAGAAGAATGTTCCTTACATTGGTGATCAGTGGGAAGAATGTTCCTTACATTGGTGATCAGTGGGAAGAATGTTCCTTACATTGGTGATCAGTGAGAAGAATGTTCCTTACATTGGTGATCAGTGAGAAGAATGTTCCTTACATTGGTGATCAGTGGGAAGAATGTCCCTTACATTGGTGATCAGTGAGAAGAATGTTCCTTACATTGGTGATCAGTGGGAAGAATGTTCCTTACATTGGTGATCAGTGAGAAGAATGTTCCGTACATTAGTGATCAGTGGGAAGAATGTTCCGTACATTGGTGATCAGTGAGAAGAATGCTCCTTACATTGGTGATTAGTGGGAAGAATGTTCCTTACATTGGTGATCAGTGAGAAGAATGTTCCGTACATTAGTGATCAGTGGGAAGAATGTTCCGTACATTGGTGATCAGTGAGAAGAATGTTCCTTACATTGGTGATCAGTGAGAAGAATGCTCCTTACATTGGTGATCAGTGAGAAGAATGCTCCTTACATTGGTGATTAGTGGAAAGAATGCTCCTTACATTGGTGATTAGTGGGCAGAATGTTCCTTACATTGGTGATCAGTGGGAAGAATGCTCCTTACATTGGTGATTAGTGGGAAGAATGCTCCTTACATTGGTGATAAGTGGGAAGAATGCACCCCCTTATAGTGGTGGCCAGAATGCCAAACCTGCAGACAGCTAAAAAGATCATTGTTGTCGTGCTTCTGGCTCTAACAAATGGCATTGGCCCTGGAACTATGCACACACTATCTAATTGGAGGTCAATCAGCCACAGCTCAAGGAACCCCTATCAACCCTGCTCAAGCAAATGTAAGGTTTGCTTTAAGTACATCAAGATACCTATATCATTCCAACAGTTTGCTATACTACTAATTTGTCTTGAATTCATCTGCCTATGTAGTAGCTTCTCTATATAAAAAAAAATGGTTAAAAGCTGGCAGCACGGGGCAGTTCTAAAGTGTTAAAAGATGGTCACATTGATCTCATTTTCTTCAAAGCTTCTCCAGCAGACCACAGCAAATATGTGCTAATGAAAATCAGTACTCTTCCATTAAAATGTCATTTTGTGTTTTGGTTCATGATCCCTACACCTCCGTGCTTACTGTCCTCGGAGGCTGAAAGCTTGGTGGTACGGAGATTTGAATCATCTTCTTTCCGGTCTATTGCTTTTCCCGAGTGGTCTACTCCCCCCCTCTAATGCTGCCCGGCTGCGGCTTTATATTATGCTCTATTAAATCCCAGGCACTCAGGCTTATCGAACCATTGCAGGGTTTACCAGCAATCGTGAGACCTGGCTCACCCAGGAAGACATGCCCTCTCACCGAGGGGTCCTTCTAACATTTTCTTTTCATGCAATTTATGGAGGAATAAAAAAAAATAAAAAAAATGAAGGAAGCCAAAAAAGAGAAGAGTATAATTGTCTGCTACTGTGCATAAACTCGTTATTGAAGGCACTTTAGTCTTCCTTCCCTTTTCTTAATTGGTGAACTAATTTGCATGGACTGCTGGGTTCATTCAATGTAGGAGAGGAAATGAAAATGAGGAACTAAGGCCACTTACAAGGTTTTATTGCGTTGGTTTTTTAGGTCCTGGCTCAGATTGCCCATACCAATCCTAGCTATATTGACTGCTGTTTCAGGAGTTGTGGCCATCGCTCCATATTTGGTGGACATGCCCAAGTTTAGTAGGCTTCTGTTCTCAGGTCTTTGGCCTTTGGCCTTTTGAGTACTTTATTTAATTTGACGATCCGTAAGGATGCTAAACTGGGCTTACTACATTGTCTTATCCCGGGCCTCTTTGCCCACCAGCAGAAATTGGCATGGTACCTATTCCTGCCAGCTAAGAGAACCTTTGTTTAGGCCTGGAAAAAAACAAACCATGGTCTCATTTCAGGGGGTTAAAGATCGTTTGATGACCCTCATGGTTATTGAACAGATGTCAAATGTCCTAAAGGACTCCCATTCCAAGTTTCTCAAACATTGGATTGAGTATGCTTTTCCTTCTCTACAACCGGTCAATATTGGTTGTCTATGATTGCCGATTGGCAGTCCTAAATCCATAGTTCTCCTTTCCCTCTCCTCTCCTGTTTTCCCTTCTCCTCACATATGTTCTTCTTCTTACTTTCTCTTTCTTTCACTTCTGGGGTCTCTACCCCCCCAATCTCTCTTTTAAATATTCTCTTTTACTTTGTACTGGGTTACCCCGTGGCAGGGGGACCCGCCTTTAGAATTTGTATTTATTTATATGGAACTAGGCTTAGGGGTTCCCCATAAGGGCTCCCTGTTCATCTGATGCCTTGCTTGCTTGTTTGTTTTTCACCCTTTTGTGTGTTCTACTCTGAAATTCTCCTTACGTAGACCTTGCTTTGGCGACTCTGGTGCTTATTTTGTTATGTTCACTAAACCCAATAAAAACGATTGAACCGAAAATGAGGAGCTAGTCTGGAGTGGTCTGTATACCATGGCACGGGGGGCATGCACTACTACTGACTTATTTGCTAATTAGATAATAGTCAGGACTAGTGGTTAAAGGTGAACTACCTTTAAAAAGCCCTCCTCAACCTTTTTAGCCTTGAGGAACCCCTAAATGAATTTCCTGGCCTCGAAGGAACCCTTACTAAAACCGCACTGGTGGTCAGTAGGTAGGCAGGGGCAGTCTGTTGTCTCCACTGCAGGTGGCGCTCTACCGCTGAGGAAGTCAGGAGGAACATGTTTCCTCTATGGTTTCCTGGGTCACTTGTGCAGTGATCCGGTTGGATGCTGACAGGCCATGTGACCCTGGTGGCCATCTTGGGTCAGACAGAGTCTGATTAATGCCCCTCCAGGGTTTGGCGTGCATTTATCTGCATACTTGTCCTCTATGCATAAATTCCCCCTCCTCCCATATCCACCTCCCAACCTCCAAACCCCATGGAAAAATAAAAATAAACTTCTAGCACAAATCCTCTACCCCTCAAATTTCCCTTGCGCGCACACATCCTCCCCCAGGCACTCCAAACCCCACTTCTAGTACAAATTACCCTCCCTAATCCACCCTCCTAGCACATACCCCCCCCCCAAGCATCCCTACTAGCATAACCCCCCCTACCATATTACCTTTTCTAGCACAGACCCCCCTCCAAATCCCCCCTCCTGGCACAAGTCCTCTTCCCCAATGCCCCCTTTCTACACAAATCCCCCAAAATCACCACTCCTAGAACCCCATCAGATGTCCCCTCCTAGAACAATTCTTATCCCCTGATGCCTCCCAAATTCCCCCAATCTCCTTGTGGTGCCCCCCCTCCCCACTTCACATGATACCACAGTGCCCAGGGCAGCCGCCCCCCCTGCCCAGCTCTGGTTACAGCCCTACTTGGGCCGGAGAGTGCTTGCACCCCTTCACTTGTTTTACACCTGCCACTAAATTCTATGGCAGAAAACAAGTATCTCTGTGTGATACCCATAAAAAACCCACCCCAGCCATCTTCTTCCAGTACAGTCTTGTCAAGCAAGAAAAAGATCAGGTTGTTCTGGGAAGTGGCCCTATATTTTCTTTTATTGCAGAATTCATAAATTGTGTGATGGGTTCTGAGTGCGTAGAACAATTTAGGCTTTAGAGGACGGTGGTTGTACGGCACATTTCGAACAGCTGGATTATTCCACTGAATGTCTATAAACATAGAGCCATTCTTGGCATGGGAACCCAGGACTTGTGATGTACACAAGTTATGAGATATTGGCAACGCTCAACCACAATGTTCTTCCTCTCTCGATGAACCTCCTCCACAGGAAAATTCATGAACTGTCTTGTATGAAAGCTGGATGCTTATGTTGGCGTCAAGCTTCTTCAGAAACATCGACAGGCTTCATAAATCATTCTGCCAGGGTATATTTTATATCACAAGGCTGTTGCGGCTGCCCGGTGATCAGGCGATTACCTAGGGCCACTTACGGTATATACCCCAGAAGCATGGACTCGCCTTCATTGCTCCTGCACCACTTCGGTCCAGGAACATACGCTGGCCTGAGCATTCACTGAGGATGGGGTTTCCGGTATGGACACCACCATGCCTTCATGAGTGACACCTAAGGCGGGAGTCTCGATTGGCCTCTTGGGTGGCTTACCGCTGAAAAGGTGCGTCTGAGACCTCAAGTGGCACCAATCGATATCCTTCTCCAAAAAAATCTCTACTCACCCACTACGTAATGGTCCTGTAACCTATTTTTCATGAAGTAGTTTCTTACTGCGTTTTTATGCCTTCTTGTAACATCCTCCTGAATCTCTTCTTCTTCCCCCTTTTCTCTTTGATTGGAATGCTCTATGCACAGTACACATCACATAATCCATCTCGGAAGTGAGAAAGAGAGGGTGGCTACATTCCTACATACATTGGGACCAAGACAGTGTGGCTACATTCCTATATATATAGTAGGACCAAGACAGGGTGGCTACAGGTTTCCTACATAGAGTGGGACCAAGACGGGGAGGCTATTGTCCTACAAAGAGTGGGACCAAGACAGGGAGGCTATTGTCCTACATACATTGGGACCAAGACAGGGTGGCTACGTTCTACATACATTGGGACCTTTGAGAATGAATGTAGCCATACTGCAAATCCTATAGTCCATAATCCATCTCAGGCATGAGAAAGATAGGGTGGCTAAATCCCTATATACTGTACAGTGGGACTAAGACAAGGTGGCTACCTTCCTGCATACAGTGGGATCAAGGCAGTGTGGCTACCTTCCTACATACAGTGGGACCAAGACAGAGAGGCTATGTTCGACAGAAAGTGGGACCAAGGCAAGGCGGCTACGTTCCTACGTACATTGGGACCAAGACCGTGTGGCTACGTTCCTATATATAGTAGGACCAAGAGAGAGTGGCTACATTCCTACATACAGTAGGATCAAGACAGGGTAGCTATGTTCCTACATACAGTGAGAGCAAGACAGGGAGGCTATGTTCCGCCATAAAGCGGGACCAAGGCAAGGTGGCAATGTTCCTACATACATTGGTACCAAGTCCGTGTGGCTACGTTCCTACATATAATAGGACCAAGAGAGAGAGGCTACGTTCCTACATACAGTAGGATCAAGACAGGGTGGCTACATTCCTATTTACAGTGGGACCAGGACAGCGTGGCTACGTTTTCATATATAGTAGGACCAAGACAGAGTGGCTACGTTCCTACATACAGTTGGACCAAGACAGGGTGGCTACATTCCTATTTGCAGTGGGACCAAGACAGCGTGGCTACGTTCTTACATATAATAGGACCAAGAGAAAGTGGCTACATTCCTACATACAGTAGGATCCAGACAGGGTGGCTACCTTCCTACATAAAGTGGGACCAAGGCAAGGTGGCTACGTTTCTACATACAGTAGGATCAAGACAGGGTGACTACCTTCCTACATACAGTGGGACCAAGACAGGGTGGCTACGTTCCTATATAGGAGGACCAAGACATGGGTGGCTACGTTCCTGCATACAGGTGGACCAAGACAGCATGGCTACGTTCCTACATATAATAGGACAAAGAGAAAGAGGCTACTTTCCTACATACAGTGGGACCAAGACAGGGTGGCTACGTTCCTTTATACAGTGGGACCAAGACGGGGTGGCTACATTCCTACATACAGTGGGACCAAGACAGGGTGGCTACGTTCCTACATACAGTGGGACCAAGACAGGGTGGCTACGTTCCTACATACAGTGGGACCAAGACAGGGTGGCTACGTTCCTTTATACAGTGGGACCAAGACAGGGTGGCTACGTTCCTTTATACAGTGGGACCAAGACAGGGTGGCTACGTTCCTACATATAGTGGGACCAAGACAGGGTGGCTACGTTCCTACATACAGTGGGACCAGGACAGGGTGGCTACGTTCCTACATACAGTGGGACCAAGACAGGGTGGCTACGTTCCTTTATACAGTGGGACCAAGACAGGGTGGCTACGTTCCTTTATACAGTGGGACCAAGACAGGGTGGCTACGTTCCTACATATAGTGGGACCAAGACAGGGTGGCTACGTTCCTACATACATTGGCACCTTTGAGAATGAATGTAGCCATACTGCAAATCCTATAGGCTATAATCCATCTCAGGTATGAGAAAGATAGGGTGGCTACCTTCCTACATACAGTACAGTGGGACTAAGACAGGGGGGCTACCTTCCTACACACAGTACAGTGGGACCAAGACAGGGTGGCTACCTTCCTACATACAGTGAGACCATGGAGAATAAATGTAGCCCCTCTTTAGCATGATGCCAGATTGCAGCAGCAAAAAAATAGGAATTTGCAGATTTGGAGGCGGCTGAGAGCAATAGAATGTACCTTTTTCTGAGTTAGGAATATGCAGTATATTTAAATAGACTTTTTTTTTTCCAGCCTTTAATGTCCACCAGATTGCTGACAAAGCATTATTATTGTTGCATGGTATGGCAAGACCTACCACAGAGCCAGAACAGAACCTGGAAAAATACTGCATTATGGCCACTATGATTGATGTGGCCATCTAGTGGACAAAATGCAATATTTTCCCGGATCCCTCTGTTCTTATGAATGAAGAACATCCGACCTAGACAAAAAAAAAAAAAAAATAGCCTAGTAAAATTTGATTTGCCACCTGGTGGACCCCCAGATTTTGTTAGAGAATATAGCCAAATCAATGCGGCCATAAGGGATGGAGTGGCCCGGCTATGGCCCATACCGCGGCGTGCGTGTCTGTTCAGGCGCAGTAATTCTACCCTAAACAAGCCTATTCTTGGAGAATTCATTATGTAATTGACGCCACTGCCTTGTCACCCTTCTGTCACCTAACAAAGGGGCTATTCATTCTCTAATTTATGATGCGTGGCATTAAATCCTCTTATCAGACTTTTAACTTGGGTGGAAAGGGAAAAGCCCCTTGGGGGGGGGGGGGGGGGATTATGGAAGCCGGTGCACAGTGAAAGGTGCCTTACAAATGTCCCAGATGGGAACGAGGAAAGCTTTTCGGCACTGAGACCTCAGGCTGAGGAAATCCCCCCCCCCCCCTTAGCAGAAAAGCGCGTCTTCCCGTATTTACAGATCCAGCCGTCAGCAGAAATGGATTAGTGACGACCCCCGATCACTAAAAACACCCGCGTGTTTCTTCAACGCTCGTCTCCGAGCAAAGACTGATTTTCTTTTGGAAAGGATGAAATTACCCGCTTAACCCCTTCAACACCGGGGCACTTACACCCCCTTCCTGCCCAGGACAGCTTTCAGCGCTCTCACACTTTGAATGACAATTGCGCGGTCATAAAACACTGTACCCAGATTACATTTTTTACACAAATAGAGCTTTGGTGGTATTTAATCCCCGCTGGGTTTTTTATGTTTTGCTAAACTAACGAAAAAAGACCGAACATTTTGAAGGAAAATTTAAAATAAAAAACCTTTTCATAGTTTGTTATAATATTTTGCAAACAGGTAGTTTTTCCCCTTCACTGATGGGCAATGATGAGGCGGCACTGATAAGGTGGCGCTAATGGGGACTGATGAGGCTGCACTAATGGGCAATGATGAGGTGGCACTGATGAGGCTTCACTGATGGGCACTGATGAGGTGGCACTAATGGGAACTGATTAGGCTGCACTGATGGGCAATGATGAGGCGGCACTGATGAGGCTTCACTGATGGGCAATGATGAGGCGGCAATGATGGGCACTGATGAGGTGGCACTAATGGGGACTGATGAGGCTGCACCAATCGGCAATGATGGGCACTGATGAGGTGGCACTAATGGAGACTGATGAGGCTTCACTGATGGGCACTGATGAGGTGGCACTAATGAGGCTTCACTGATGGGCACTGATGAGGTGGCACTAATGGGGACTGATGAGGCTGCACTGATGGGCACTGATGAGGTGGCACTAATGAGGCTTCACTGATGGGCACTGATGAGGTGGCACTAATGGGGACTGATGAGGCTGCACTGATGGGCAATGATGAGGTGGCACTGATGAGGCTTCACTGATGAGGTGGCACTAATGGGGACTGATTAGGCTGCACTGATGGGCAATGATGAGGTGGCACTGATGGGCACCGATGAGGTGGCACTAATGGGGACTGATGAGGCTGCACCGATCGGCAACGATCACCATTTTATTCTCCGGGGTCTCTGCTAAAAAAAATAATATATATATATATATATATATATATATATATATATATATATATATATATATATACCCTGTTTCCCCGAAAATAAGACCTACAAGGACTTCAACCAGGGCTTATTTTGGGGGTAGGGCTTATATTGCAGCCATCATCGACAATCACGCTAGGTCTTATTTTAAGGGAAACAGGGTATATATATATATATATATATATATATAATGTTTGGGGGTTCTAATTAATTTTCTAGCAAAAAAATTACAAAAAATACTGATTTAAAACTTGTAAACAAAAAGTGCCAGAAATACAGCGCTGATTACTGACAGATTGCAACATTGTAACGCACTTTCTTTTTTTTTTTCTTTTCTCGTCCTCTGAGCCGGCCACGGCTTCTCAGCCACGTCTATGTAGAGCGGAGAAGTAATCCGTGGCCATGTAGGGGGATAATAATAATTACTCGTTGAGATTATCACATATTTGGTGTTATTATTAGGAGATGGTGACATGTCAGTGGGTATGGTAAGGCTTAGAAGGCTCGTCTCCCTTTCCTATTATTCCGGGGGGGGGGGGGGTGGACGAGCCCCCCCTCCCAGCGGTTACAAGCCCCGGAGGTCACCACTAATCTGTAGGTTAGCTCAGAAAAGCCCCCCCCTGGAGGTAATCCAATCCGGCACTTTGTACAATGCCAGGTGCTTCCAAACATCGGGACCCATTTATCCAAACCCTGTCATGTGCATCGGCATCAAAGCACACGCCTGGCCCCGCCCCCTCCTCGCTCGGAAGACAATGGGCCCTCTTCTTTTTTTTTTTTTTTTTTTCCTACTCGTGCAAGCAGCCAAAGAAAATTTGTCCTCGCTATCTTCACATTAAAGTGAAATTGGGGTCACCGCCATGATTTCATTGTATACAGAACTGTTTGATGGCGTGCCATTGGAAGCACTTAAGGGCATCCCCCCCCCCCCCCTCACTGTATGGGATCATCATCATCATCATCATCGTCATCATCAGCTTCAAAAAGCTCCAATTCCGTATAAGATTATTTATTTATTTTTTTTAGTAAAAATAAGTTTGAAAACATTCATTAACCCCTTCAATGCCGCTCACTTTCACCCCCTTCTTGCCCAGGCGCCGATTTTCAGCTTTTCAGCGCTGTTGCGGTTTGAATAACAATTGCGCGGCCATGCAACGCTGTACCGCTGTATGACATTTTTCTAATTTTTTTTTTTCAGACAAATAGTGTTTTTTTTTTTTTTGGTGGTGATATTTAATCATCACTGGGCTTTTTTTTTTGCTAAAAAACAAAAAAAGACCGAAATTTTTGAAAAAAAAAAGTTTTTCTTAGTTTCTGTCAGAAAATTTTGTAAGTGAATAATTTTTGTCCTTCACTGACGGGCACTGATGTGGAGGCACTAATATGCCACACTGAAGGGCACTGATATGCTGCACTGGTATGTGGCACTGATGAGGTGGCACTGATTGGCTCTGACATACACTGATTGGCACTAGCGAGCACTGATGAGGGGGCACTGATTGGCTCTGACAAGGACTGATTGGCACTAGCGAGCACTGATGAGGTGGCACTGATTGGCTTTGACAAGGACTGATTGGCACTAGCGAGCACTGATGAGGTGGCACTGATTGGCTTTGACAAGGACTGATTGGCACTAGCGAGCACTGATGAGGTGGCACTGATTGGCTTTGACAAGGACTGATTGGCACTAGCGAGCACTGATGAGGTGGCACTGATTGGCTCTGACAAGGACTGATTGGCACTAGCGAGCACTGATGAGGTGGCACTGATTGGCTTTGACAAGGACTGATTGGCACTAGCGAGCACTGATGAGGTGGCACTGATTGGCTTTGACAAGGACTGATTGGCACTAGCGAGCACTGATGAGGTGGCACTGATTGGCTTTGACAAGGACTGATTGGCACTAGCGAGCACTGATGAGGTGGCACTGATTGGCTCTGACAAGGACTGATTGGCACTAGCGAGCACTGATGAGGTGGCACTGATTGGCTCTGACAAGGACTGATTGGCACTAGCGAGCACTGATGAGGTGGCACTGATTGGCTCTGACAAAGAACTGATTGGCACTAGCGAGCACTGATGAGGTGGCACTGATTGGCTCTGACAAAGAACTGATTGGCACTAGCGAGCACTGATGAGGTGGCACTGATTGGCTCTGACAAGCACTGATGAGGCGGCACTGACGAGTACTGATGATGCGGCACTGATTGGCACTGACAAGGAATGATTGGCACTAACGAGCACCGATGATGCGGCACTGATTGGCACTGACGAGCACTTATAGGCGTCACTGATAGGCAGCACTGATAGGTACTGATAACAGGCACTGATAGGCACTGATAACAGGCACTGATAGGCAGCACTGATGAGGCGACACTGAAGGGCACTGATGTGGAGGCACTAATATGCTGCACTGGTATGTGGCACTGATGAGGTGGCACTGATTGGCTCTGACATACACTGATTGGCACTAGCGAGCACTGATGAGGTGGCACTGATTGGCTCTGACAAGGACTGATTGGCACTAGCGAGCACTGATGAGGTGGCACTGATTGGCTCTGACAAGGACTGATTGGCACTAGCGAGCACTGATGAGGTGGCACTGATTGGCTCTGACAAGGACTGATTGGCACTAGCGAGCACTGATGTGGTGGCACTGATTGGCTCTGACAAGGACTGATTGGCACTAGCGAGCACTGATGAGGTGGCACTGATTGGCTCTGACAAGGACTGATTGGCACTAGCGAGCACTGATGAGGTGGCACTGATTGGCTTTGACAAGGACTGATTGGCACTAGCGAGCACTGATGAGGTGGCACTGATTGGCTTTGACAAGGACTGATTGGCACTAGCGAGCACTGATGAGGTGGCACTGATTGGCTCTGACAAGCACTGATTGGCACTAGCGAGCACTGATGAGGTGGCACTGATTGGCTCTGACAAGCACTGATTGGCACTAGCGAGCACTGATGAGGTGGCACTGATTGGCTCTGACAAGCACTGATGAGGCGGCACTGACGAGTACTGATGATGCGGCACTGATTGGCACTGACAAGGAATGATTGGCACTAACGAGCACCGATGATGCGGCACTGATTGGCACTGACGAGCACTTATAGGCGTCACTGATAGGTACTGATAACAGGCACTGATAGGCAGCACTGATAGGCACTGATAACAGGCACTGATAGGCAGCACTGATGAGGCGACACTGAAGGGCACTGATGTGGAGGCACTAATATGCTGCACTGATATGCAGCACTTAGTAGGAGATACAATGTAACAATTCCAGAGAACGCTAGAGGGAATTAGTAAGACGATGTACATTAGAAGCTGCAGTAAATCAGATAGAGCCCACCTCATTTCCTGGCTGGAGGGCATCCAGCATCATCCAGCTTCACTGTCCTTGGCCCCGCCCCTTTCATTCATTGGATTTCGGTTCTTTCAATCACGGAGGCTCAGCTTCGGATGTGGGCAATACTTAAAGTGGTTGTAAACCCTTCCATATCCCCGGTGAGGTGACTGACCTCAGGTGATACACAGGGATGAAACAAATCCTCCTACATAAGTTGTAACTGTTTATCTGCAGTCTTCTCTTCTCTACATCCTTTGAAAGTGCTGAATTATAAAGCTTGTCTGAGATTTAAAAAAAAAAGGGGGGGGGCGGTGAGCTGAAGTTACACTCTGCAGAGCTCAGTGAGGAGAGGTCTGAGAGCTGATTGGAGGGAATGGACACACCCCCCCTTCACACAGCACACAGGAACAGAGCTGAGGCTGTCAATCTGCTGGAGGTTCCTCCCCTGTCACCTTTTTTTCTCTTGGTGTCAGGAAAACTTGTCAGAAGTGACTTGCGCTGATAGCAGAGGAATGAGGCATCAGACAGAAGTGACGGACTATGACACACATGACAAGTACACACTATAGAGGGATATGCTTTGTTCATATCTGAGGTTTACAACCACTTGCTGCCTGCCACCGCCAAATGATGGAAGAGCGGTGCGACTCTCGTTCTGGGAGGACGCCATATGACGGCGCCCCAGAACGGCCGCTCCCGCGGGGGCACGCAGCCCGGAGGTGGTGGCCGCACCGTGTTCCTAGGACAGGGCCAAAGACGCGGCTCTTTAACCATGTGATCAGCTGTGTCCAATCACAGCCGGTCACATGTAAATGCGGAAGTGCCGTCAAGCGGCTCTCCTCACCTCACATTGACAGAGTGTGTGGCAAGGAGTGCCAATAAGAAGCCCCAGCAGTGCCACCAATCAGTACCCATTAGTGATGCCAGTCAGTGCTGCCTTTCAGTGCCTGCTCATCAGTGCTGCCCATCAATCCCAATCAGTGCCGACCACCAATCTCACCCTCCAGTGCCACCTATCCGTTCCGCCGATCAGTGCCACCGGTCAGTACCCATTAGTGATGCCAATCAGTGCTGCTTTTCAGTGCCCATCAATCCCAATCAGTGCCGCCCACCAATGCCACCCTCCAGTGCCTCCTATCCGTTCCGCCCATCAGTGCCACCAACCAGTACCCATTAGTGATGCCAGTCAGTGCTGCTTTTCAGTGCCTGCTCATCAGTGCTGCCTATCAATGCCCATCAATCCCAATCAGTGCCACCCTCCAGTGCCACCTATCCGTTCCGCCGATCAGTGCCACCAATCAGTACCCATTATTGATGCCAGTCAGTGCTGCTTTTCAGTGCCTGCTCATCAGTGCTGTCCCATCAATCCCAATCAGTGCCGACCACCAATGTCACCCTCCAGTGCCACCTATCCGTTCCGCTGATCAGTGCCACCAATCAGTACCCATTAGTGATGCCAGTCAGTGCTGACTTTTAGTGCCTGCTCATCAGTGCTGCCTATCAATCCCAATCAGTGCCACCCTCCAGTGCCACCTATCTGTTCCGCCCATCAGTGCCACCAATCAGTACCCATTAGTGATGCCAGTCAGTGCTGCCTTTCAGTGCCTGCTCATCGGTGCTGCCCATCAATCCCAATTAGTGCCGCCCACCAGTGCCACCTATTCATTCCGCCCATCAGTGGAAACCAGTGCCACCTATCAGTGCCACCAATCAGTGCCCATTAGTGATGCCAGTCAGTGCTGCCCACCAGTGCCAACCATCAGTGCCCCCTATCAGTGTCACCAGTCAGTGCCCATTAGTGATGCCAGTCAGTGCTGCCTTTCAGTGCCTGCTCAAACCCAATCAGTGTCGCCCTCCAGTGCCACCTATCCGTATCGCCCATCAGTGCCCACCTATCAGTGCCCATCAGTGACACCAATTATTGCCCATTAGTGGGTTAAAAGCGCCCCACTAAAAGTAGCGGCGCTTTACCACCGACGCCCCAGTGTGTAAGCAGCCTTAGTGCCGCCTCATCAGTGCCCGTCAGTGAAGGAGAAAAATTACTTATTTACAAAATTTACTGACAGAAACTGAAAGAAAAACTTCATTTTCCTTCCAAATTTTCGGTTTTCTTACCGCATGTCAGACGGTACCCAGTGATGATCGCATGCGTGAGTCCGGATCGATCGATTCGCAACATGTATGTAAAAAAAACCACCCTTACACCATGAAACCTTGCAAAGAAGGCTGATAGCATTGCAAAGCCCGCCTCACCCCGCAGCAGCCAATGACATTTCACTTTTCTGCGGCTTATTTTACTGTGCTGCGGTTATATTCTTAGTCTACGATTTAGTGTTTTTTTTTTTGTTTTTTTTACTTTGCCTTTTTTTCCTTTTAATTAGCAGCGGAGGACTTGTGACGATCGCTTTAGCGGCGCCGCGCGGGTTTTATGCCTGCCCGTTTTTCTTTTTTTTGAAGCGTAGCTTTAGTGTCTCCATTCGATTTACCTGCGCGGAGAGAAGATCTTATCGCGTTTCCCGCGGTCCGCGGGGAGCCTACGTGGGTTTTCAGGATCGAGAAACTTTGAAGTAGGAAAAAAAAAAAAAAAAAAAAGGCGAGAGCGCGAGTCGCTCCGAGGAGACGAACGCTCGTGTTTTCCCGACTTGGGCTGTTGCCTTGGCAACAATCAAGAGAATCAGCCAAGCTTTTCGACTGCCGGGGGAAGGTATATCCTTCTTGTTGTGTACTCTGGGGGGGGGGGGTCGGTGGCATTGGGGGGGGGGTGGGGGGGGGGAGAGATTTGCCTGGGGCACAAAGTATCCTTGCAGAACTCACAACATTCTCTTGGAAGCCGGAGAAGAATTGATTCTCCCCCCGGGACGGGAATTCACTCGGATAAATGCAATTAATTGAGCAGGCGACTGTCATCGCCGGGGTAGAGGAGGAAGAAGGGGGGGGGGGGCTGAGACATCTATTTCACCGGGGAATCGCCGTTTGGCAAAATATACAATATTCCCCGCAATATGATCAAGACGTTACTCCTGAATCTGCCAGAATTGGGGGGACTCCAGTTGGCGTCTGTACCTGGTGGGAAATGGAACCTCGAAGAGCGGAACTATTAGATTAATGAAGATATAGGGGTGGGTGCGCCGCCAAGAACAAAAGGATGGCTTAGGACGCGGGGCTCCAAAGTTTTTCGTGCGAGGGCCACATCCTATCTTCTGAGGAATGTTTGTGGGCCAAAAAAAAAAAAAAGTTCTATAAATGAAGGGGTACAATTTAAATGAAGCCGTGACGTTACTTTGTGGCTTTGAGACATCGTTGTTGGTGACATTAAAGTGTCCTCTTTAGCTGAATATGGAGTGGTGGTGGTAGTATGGAGTGCCCTTTACATCCGGGTTACATTATTGCTCCATCAAAGTCCCCCCCTACATCAGAATTCCCCCCTTACATCAGTGTCCCCATCAGAGTTCCCCCTTACATCAGTGTCCCCATCAGAGTTCCCCCTTACATCAGTGTCCCCATCAGAGTCCTTCTTACTTCAGTGTTCCCCCTTACATCTGTGTCCCTATCAGAGTTCCCCCTTACATCCATGTCCCCATCAGAGTTCCCCCTTACATCGGCGTCCCCATCAGAGTTCCCCCTTACATCAGTGTCCCCATCACACTTCCCCCTTACATCGGCGTCCCCATCAGAGTTCCCCCTTACATCGGCGTCCCCATCAGAGTTCCCCCTTACATCGGCGTCCCCATCAGAGTTCCCCCTTACATCAGTGTCCCCATCAGAGTTCCCCCTTACATCAGTGTCCCCATCAGAGTTCCCCCTTACATCAGTGTCCCCATCAGAGTTCCCCCTTACATCGGTGTCCCCATCAGAGTTCCCCCTTACATCAGTGTCCCCATCAGAGTTCCCCCTTACATCAGTGTCCCCATCAGAGTCCTCCTTACTTCGGAGTTCCCCCTTACATCAGTGTCCCCATCAGAGTTCCCCCTTACATCGGCGTCCCCATCAGAGTTCCCCCTTATATCGGTGTCCCCATCAGAGTTCCCCCTTATATCGGTGTCCCCATCAGAGTTCCCCCTTACATCGGTATCCCCATCAGAGTTCCCCCCTTACATTGGTGTCCCCATCAGAGTTCCCCCTTACATCGGTGTCCCCATCAGAGTTCCCCCTTACATCGGCGTCCCCATCAGAGTTCCCCCTTACATCGGCGTCCCCATCAGAGTTCCCCCTTACATCGGCGTCCCCATCAGAGTTCCCCCTTACATCAGTGTCCCCATCAGAGTTCCCCCTTACATCAGTGTCCCCATCAGAGTTCCCCCTTACATCAGTGTCCCCATCAGAGTTCCCCCTTACATCGGTGTCCCCATCAGAGTTCCCCCTTACATCAGTGTCCCCATCAGAGTTCCCCCTTACATCAGTGTCCCCATCAGAGTCCTCCTTACTTCGGAGTTCCCCCTTACATCAGTGTCCCCATCAGAGTTCCCCCTTACATCGGCGTCCCCATCAGAGTTCCCCCTTATATCGGTGTCCCCATCAGAGTTCCCCCTTATATCGGTGTCCCCATCAGAGTTCCCCCTTATATCGGTGTCCCCATCAGAGTTCCCCCTTACATCGGTATCCCCATCAGAGTTCCCCCTTACATCGGCGTCCCCATCAGAGTTCCCCCTTACATCGGCGTCCCCATCAGAGTTCTCCCTTACATCAGCACTGACCGCTTCCTATCAGACTGAAGCCAAGCTCATCTCTAGTACTTTGGGTGCTAAAGGACTTTCTGGGTCAATATTTGATATTACTTTTCCAGGTTTGATAATTATTTTTTTTTCCCAAGTCAGATAAATGTGCCCAGATACGGTCGCACTCCGATGATGTTACCAGTACGTCCGGCAAGCAAAGTAACCCCACCTGAGGCCCCTCCTCTCAGGCCGTCTCACCCGAAAGGGCTTCATGTTGTTTCTCTCAGATCGGGGGCGGGGTTATGTTGCTGGCTATGTTATATAAATGGACATACCAGTAACGTCCTCAGATGGTGACCTTTGTTTGCAGTGCAGCAGGGAGGGAATTTCTTCTGAGCGGTGGCTTCCTCTGAGATCTTCAAATGTGCCGGATATCACTTCCCCACATATCGTCAGTGCCAAGACGTTATCCGTGGCAAAGATCACAGTTCTAGGCCTAGAAGGTTCATGTGGCAAAATTGGTGCCAAAACCCCCCACACCCAATTATGTGCAAAAAGCCAAAAACTAATGTACTATCTGGACGAGGTTTTTTTACACATTCATAAAAATATCACTCTGACACAATTAGAGTTTCATAATCGGCCTCAATGATCTGGTCTGTGAGCTGCTGAGATCACTGAGTGTAGACTGTATATATGTGTATCTGTTTTCATTGCAGATCAACTCCTATTCCAACCCAGGACCTGATACCCCCGGTGCCCAACCAGGGGTATTTCTGTGCCTGTCTACTGTACTATGTCTGCAGTCTCTGATCATCTTCTGTACTATGTCTGCAGTCTCTGATCATCTCCTGTATTATGTCTGCAGTCTCTGATCATCTCCTGTACTATGTCTGCAGTCTCTGATCATCTCCTGTACTATCTCTGCAGTCTCTGATCATCTCCTGTACTATGTCTGCAGTCTCTGATCATCTCCTGTATCATGTCTGCAGTCTCTGATCATCTCCTGTACTATGTCTGCAGTCTCTGATCATCTCCTGTATTATGTCTGCAGTCTCTGATCATCTCCTGTACTATGTATGCAGTCTCTGATCATCTCCTGTACTATGTCTGCAGTCTCTGATCATCTCCTGTACTATCTCTGCAGTCTCTGATCATCTCCTGTACTATGTCTGCAGTCTCTGATCATCTCCTGTATTATGTCTGCAGTCTCTGATCATCTCCTGTACTATGTATGCAGTCTCTGATCATCTCCTGTACTATGTCTGCAGTCTCTGATCATCTCCTGTACTATGTTTGCAGTCTCTGATCATCTCCTGTACTATGTCTGCAGTCTCTGATCATCTCCTGTACCATGTCTGCAGTCTCTGATCATCTCCTGTATCATGTCTGCAGTCTCTGACCATCCTGTACTATGTCTGCAGTCTCTGATCATCTCCTGTACTATGTCTGCAGTCTCTGATCATCTCCTGTACTATGTCTGCAGTCTCTGATCATCTCCTGTATCATGTCTGCAGTCTCTGATCATCTCCTGTACCATCATATGAGTTGGGGGCAAAGGGTGGCCCCAATTAATGATCAGATCCCTATAAGCGTGGCCTCCTCCAGAGTGGCACATTTTCAGTATCGTATATATATATGGGAAAACCTTTGATTATATATGGAGGTCACCGTTGTCCGGGTCACCCATAGAGGAGGTGTGTTGGATAGAAACCTCGGCAGGAAAGTTGCAGACAAGGTGGTTTGGGGGGAGGGGTTATTTCGTTGTAGCTGCAAGGCGTAGCCGACGTGCCAACAGGTGCTGGATTTCCCCACGGTTATAATATAATGGTGGCTCTGTCTGGACCGGCGGTGCCAGGAAGCTCCTAGCCTTGTCATTGTGTTGGATGCCTGATATACCCGTTATTGGAGGACTGAAGCCAACGTACAATCCCAGTGTGGCGCTCAGAGATGACAATGATGGTCCAGCTGCTTTTCACATGGGAATGTACAGGCCACGGGCAAAATGGGGGCAACAAATGGTGGTGGTATTATAATAAAAATGAAATCAGATGTAAATCCCGCTAAAACACCGCATATCATGAACACTCTCCTTAGTTGTATTTGATCTCCTGCAGCCATTTTTACATGCAGGGCTCAAAGGACCTCCCCCTTCATCTATTGCCGAATGGTGTGCAGGGAAGCCAATTGCTGGATTAGGATTCCTGGCCAGAAGTATCGGCATCAGCAGTCAAAATAGGAAGGGCTTCTTTAAACCACTTGCCAACCACGCTGTTGCCGAATGGTGGCTACAGTGCCGTTGTCCAGTTCTAGGAGGGCGTCTGTTGATGTCCTCCCACAACCGCGCACCTTCGGACACAGCTGATCGAAGATTGGGGAAAAGAGCCAGTTACAGCGGCTCTTTACTACGTGATCAGCTCTGTCAGGTCACAGCTGATCAGGATGTAAAAACACTTGCTGGTTATCGGAATTCCGTGGCAGCGCGAGGAGAGGAGAGAGCCGGTAACCGGCAAGTGTGAAAGGGGACATCTGAACTGATAATCAGGGCACTTATCATCAGTGTCCTGATATCAGTGCCCATCAATGCAGCCTATCAGTGCCGCCTATTAATGCCCACCAGTGCTGCCTCATCAGTACAGCCAATCAGTGCTGCCTATTAGTGCCCACCAGTGCTGCCTCATCAGTGCCACCTCATCGGTTCTCATCAGTGGCACCTATTAGTGTCCATCAGTGCTGCCTATTAGTGCCCATCAGTGCTGCCTATTAGTGCCCATCAGTGCCGCCTCATCAGTGGCACCTATTAGTGCCCATTAATGCAGCCTATCAGTGCTGCCTCATCCGTGCAGCCTATCAGTGCTGCCTATTAGTGCACATCAGTGCCGCCTCATCAGTTCTCATCAGCGGCGCCTATTAGTGTCCATCAGTGCTGCCCATCAGTGCTTATCAGCGGCATCTATAAGTGCCCATTATTGCTGCCTATTAGTGCCCACCAGTGCTGCCTCATGAGTGCCCATCAGTGCCACCTCATCAGTGCTCATCAGTGGCACCTATTAGTGCCCACCAGTTCTGCCTCATTAGTGCCCATCATTGCTGCCTATTAGTGCTCACCAGTGCTGCCTCATCAGTGCCACCAATCAGTGCTCATCAGTGCTTATCAGTGGCACCTATTAGTGCCCACCAGTGCTGCCTCATCAGTGGCCATCATTGCTGCCTATTGGTGCCCACCAGTGCTCATCAGTGGCACCTATTAGTGCCCACCAGTGCTGCCTCATCAGTGCCGCCTGATCAGTGCTCATCAGTGGCACCTATTAGTGTCCATCAGTGCTGCCTATCAGTGCGCACCAGTTCTGCCTCATCAGTGTTGCCTATTAGTGCCCATCAGTGCTTATCAGTGGCACCTATTAGTGCCCACCAGTGCTGCCTCATCAGTGTTGCCTGTTAGTGCCCATCAGTGCTTATCAGTGGCACCTATTAGTGCCCACCAGTGCTGCCTCATCAGTGCCGCCTGATCAGTGCTCATCAGTGGCACCTATTAGTGTCCATCAGTGCTGCCTATCAGTGCGCACCAGTTCTGCCTCATCAGTGGCGCCTATTAGTGTCCATCAGTGCCCATTAGTGGCGCCTATAAGTGCAGCCTAATCAGTGCCCACCAGTGCTGCCTGATCTGTGCCCATCAATGCAGCCTATCACTGCAGTCTCATCAGTGCCGCCGATCAATTCTCATCAGTGCCCACCAGTGCTGCCTCATCAGCACACATCAGTGAAGGAGAAAAATTATCTGTTTGCAAAATTTTATAACAGAAACTACGTCCCCCACCCCCCCCCCCCCCCAAAAACTGTCAGTCTTTTTTTGTTTATCAAAAAATAACCCCCCCCCCAGTGGTGATCAAATACCATCAAAAGAAAGCTCAATTCGTGTGCAAAAAATATTACCCTGGACTGAGACGAGTACACACTATAGAGGGATATGCTTTGTTTATATTTCATGTCTGAGGTTCTCTCTCAGGGACCCGTCCCTGCACCTCCTGTTTTTTTTTGCCTAGGTAAAGATGATGTTGAAGCTGCCTTCACGTCATGTCTGCCCACGAGGCTGTTGGGTTTTCTACTGCGCATGCTCAGCATCTTCTGGGTGGGGGGGGCGACTGTCTCTTCCAGGTCTTTGCAGCCTTGCCCAGTGATGACATGCCACGTTGCATACCTATTATCCGAGAGGGCAGCTGCAAGGACCCAGGTGACGCCACAGAGCCGGAGTCCACAGCCCCCGGGAGGAAGAGGGGTGAAGATGGACGCGGCCAACCAGCGGGGACATCGCGGGCTTCGTTTGCAGGTAAGTGGCACATAATGGGCTAGTATGTGATGATGATGAGGACTTCCAAGGCCAAAGATAGCTGACATCCTTCAGTATGTAGTGGGTTGTGAGGCATAGTGAGTGCAAAGATGGTGAAAGTCATTGGGCGCCAGACACTTCTTGGATATAAAAGAGGTTTTATTTCTCGTAACAGTCCTTTTTGTATTTTTGGGGGGAAAGAGGGTTAGGGCCAGGACACCCTTAAGTCGTTGTAGATTCAATTGGCAGACCCTGAGACTTCAATAGGAGGACAGCCGTGCAGGAAAAGGCCCCCCAGCAAGGCGCCACATCTGCACATGCAGGAATGTTGTCTCCTATGGCAACAGTCTTTAACAGTTCCTAACGCAAATGTAACAGTTCCTTCAGCTTCACTACAACTGCTTCTTGTAGCACTTCAACACTGAGCTCCCGGTCTCTCACTAGACCCTCTGACTCTGAATCCCATAGGCTCCTCCAATCTTTGCGGTGGTATCTCACTCAAGCATCACCCCCGCTTCCCTGCTGGGTCCCTAGCTTGGCACTTCTAAAGCTTCACCCCTGCTAAATGGTGAGGTCCCTGGCTTGACTCACAAGGCTGCTCTGCAAGAGTCTCCTCCGCGGGTTGGGTCCCTGACTTGATCATCGCCTAAGGTTTCCCAATTCTTCACCGTGCCCTTTCGGTGAGAATATGGTTCAGGTACTTCAATGACTCACTGTGGTCCCTGGTAAAGGTGGTTGGTCCCTTTGTGGCGACAGCTTCCCTTCTACCTCCGACCACAACAGGTTCTGCGGTTGACAGAACCGTCACTTTTGGTTGGACTGCAAGCCGCAGTCCCAACCCTGCGCTGCCCTCTTACTTCTGGATAGGCCTTCAGACAGCCTAGCAGAGCCAGATGTCCCCAGGATAGTCCTCAGGCTCAGGCCTAGCAGCCCGGAGCGTACGACATTTGTCCACCCAGACGGACGTCCAGGTGGCACTGAACATAGATCACGTGGCCTCACCCGAATATATAGGTTCTCCCAGCTGGCCAAAGGGATTCAAGAAAACCCCTGCCCATTGGCTGAGATACCCCATATACTCATATCCTGACCTTGAGTTACATAGTAGGTTACATAGTAGGTGAGGTCGAAAAAAGACACAAGTCCTTCAAGTCCAACCTATGAGTTGCCCTCCTCATATCTAGTACCGCCAAGTACCCGGCCACCTAGTGGTAGAAGAGAAAAGTGCAACAAGGCCAAATTCAGGGAGAAACCAATAGATCTCTTATCAATTGACCAAGATAACGACTTTTGGCAAGGAAATTTGTGAGAAGCTCCCTGACTAAACCCCAGGGTGATACACTGTCAAATGATATTGATGGGGTTTTGTTGCAGGATCGTATAGTAAGAATGTTCCTTGTAAAGTACGAGGAGACGATATAGAAGTAATACCATGTATGAATGGATGGGGTATCTTCTCCGTGTTCATTGTTGCCTCCTGGGAAGGTCTGAGATACCCCATATACTCATATCCTGACCTTGAGTTATAGTAGGTAAGGTCGAAAAAAGACACAAGTCCTTCAAGTCCAACCTATGAGTTGCCCTCCTCATATCTAGTACCACCAAGTACCCGACCACCTAGTGGTAGAAGAGAAAAGTGCAACAAGGCCAAATTCAGGGAGAAACCAATAGATCTCTTATCAATTGACCAAGATAACGACTTTTGGCAAGGAAATTTGTGAGAAGCTCCCTGACTAAACCCCAGGGTGATACACTGTCAAATGATATTGATGGGGTTTTGTTGCAGGGTCGTATAGTAAGAATGTTCCTTGTAAAGTACGAGGAGACGATATAGAAGTAATACCATGTATGAATGGATGGGGTATCTTCTCCGTGTTCATTGTTGCCTCCTGGGAAGGTCTGAGATACCCCATATACTCATATCCTGACCTTGAGTTATAGTAGGTAAGGTCGAAAAAAGACACAAGTCCTTCAAGTCCAACCTATGAGTTGCCCTCCTCATATCTAGTACCACCAAGTACCCGGCCACCTCGTGGTAGAAGAGAAAAGTGCAACAAGGCCAAACTTAGGGAGAAACCAATAGATCTCTTATCAATCGACCAAGATAACGACTTTTGGCAAGCAAATTTGTGAGAAGCTCCCTGACTAAACCCCAGGGTGATACATTGTCAAATGATATTGATGGGGTTTTGTTGCAGGGTCCTATAGTAAGAATGTTCCTTGTAAAGTACGAAGAGACGATATAGATGTAATAACCATGTATAACTGGATGGGGTATCTCCTCCGTGTTCATTGTTGCCTCCTGGGAAGGTCTGAGATACCCCATATACTCATATCCTGACCTTGAGTTATAGTAGGTAAGGTCGAAAAAAGACACAAGTCCTTCAAGTCCAACCTATGAGTTGCCCTCCTCATATCTAGTACCACCAAGTACCCGGCCACCTCGTGGTAGAAGAGAAAAGTGCAACAAGGCCAAACTTAGGGAGAAACCAATAGATCTCTTATCAATCGACCAAGATAACGACTTTTGGCAAGCAAATTTGTGAGAAGCTCCCTGACTAAACCCCAGGGTGATACATTGTCAAATGATATTGATGGGGTTTTGTTGCGGGGTCGTATAGTAAGAATGTTCTTTGTAAAGTATGAATGGATGGGGTATCTCCTCAGTGTTCATTGTTGCCTCCTGAGAAGGTTCGGCACGTAGAGCGCCTGCTTCTTTTTTTTTTTTTTTTTTCCTGTCTGTTGCTCGTGATGTTATCTGAACCGGCCCCACGTCCTGATGAAATATGGGACTGGCTCTGAATGTAATTGCTCAGATAAAAATGTCATTACGTTGTTTATTTTGTACTCTCTGTGCTCTTTTAGATTTTTTTTTTTTTCCTGGCCCACGAGCGAGCGCACATTTCCCAAACAGTTTGCACATGGCCAAATTTGGATCTCCCTTAATTTTTGTTTATTTGTGTTCGCTTTGGAAACTCGGCTAATCAAACGCCGTGATTAAAACCAGGGCTCTGCTTAGTCCTCCCGCCAAGCTGGTTGACCTTCCCGGCTATATGTGTGTCCTCTGTACATCGCAAGGAGATCGTTCAACAGCTTCTCCCAGGAAAATTAAATGGAGGAGAGGATTTTTCCAGGTTTCCGATGATTCCCAAGATGCTCAATATTGCTTAAAGTAGATGTGAACCTTAAAATAAACCAATCCGTTTAAAATAGAAATGAAAGGCAAAACATTTGTGTGTATAGTAAAGTAAACATTATAAATACCATTTATTTTTATTTTTTTTATAAGGCTTTTTTTGGAACGCAAAAAAAAAAAATGGGTTCAGAAGGTGAGTTTTTGAGGCATTTCAAGCGCCAAGCCCGGCTAAACGCTGTGACTCGCTTTTAGCCGCGTTTCGTTTACAGGCGTTTTTTCATTTTTGGCTATTTTGAAAAAAATATTTGTTTTTATTTATTTATTTTTTTAAAAACGCTTCTAAATGCAAACGCAGCAAAACGCAGTTACAATTGGGTTACAATCTCTCAAGTTAAATCGTTCAGGAGAGGTTGTAAAAACGTCCCGTGTACGTGAAGCCTAAGTGATCACCTAATCCTTGTTCTCAGCTACATAAGGGGCTTGAAGAGCTGGGGGTAGAGTTTGCGGGAGGGGCATGTCAACAAGAGGCAGAGATACAGCGGTACACTGACCTTCCTAGTGATTAGCTGTTCAATAAGGGGTGTCGGCACATGTCTGAACATTGGGAGATGGGGGGTGGTGTATCAGCACAAGTCTAACCATTGGAGGACAGGCAGGATTTGCAGGTTGGTGTGTCAGCACAAGTCTAACCATTGGAGGACAGGCGGGCTGTGCAGGTTGGTGTGTCAGCACAAGTCTAACCATTGACGGACATGCGGGCTGTGTAGGTTGTTGTGTCAGCACAAGTCTAACCATTGAAGGACAGGCAGGATTTGCAGGTTGGAGTGTCAGCACAAGTCTAACCATTGAAGGACAGGTGGGCTGTGCAGGTTGGAGTGTCAGCACAAGTCTAACCATTGGAGGACAGGCGGGCTGTGCAGGTTGGTGTGTCAGCACAAGTCTAACCATTGGAGGACAGGCGGGCTGTTCAGGTTGGTGTGTCAGCACAAGTCTAACCATTGGAGGACAGGCGGGCTGTGCAGGTCGGTGTGTCAGCACAAGTCTAACCATTGGAGGACAGGCGGGCTGTTCAGGTTAGTGTGTCAGCACAAGGCTAACCATTGGAGGACAGGCGAGCTGTGCAGGTTGGTGTGTCAGCACAAGTCTAACCATTGAAGGACAGGCAGGCTGTGCAGGTTGGTGTGTCAGCACAAGTCTAACCATTGGAGGACAGGCGGGCTGTGCAGGTTGGTGTGTCAGCACAAGTCTAACCATTGGAGGACAGGCGGGCTGTGCAGGTTGGTGTGTCAGCACAAGTCTAACCATTGGAGGACAGGCGGGCTGTGCAGGTCGGTGTGTCAGCACAAGTCTAACCATTGGAGGACAGGCGGGCTGTGCAGGTCGGTGTGTCAGCACAAGTCTAACCATTGGAGGACAGGCGGGCTGTGCAGGTTGGTGTGTCAGCACAAGTCTAACCATTAAAGGACAGGCGGACTGTGCAGGTTGTCAGCACAAGTCTGCCCATTGGAGAAATAGCAGCCTGCGTCTGAGGGGGGGTTCAATACAAGTCTGTCCACTGGAGGACAGGCAGTCTGTGCAGGTGGGGGGGGGGGGGGTCGAGTCTGACCATTGGAGAACAGCCAGAAAACTGACCACACTGGGATATATAAATCCCCTGATGAAGCTAATGTCGGGTTAATGTACGAAAAAGCAACTCTTGTTAAAGCTGAATATCCGCCTAATGACCACCTGTACTATGAATTGTTGATTACTAGTAGACAAAGTGGCCCTGTTTGTGTTTTAACTACATTCTCATTAAAATTATTATATATATTTTTAAATCCTTGGTTTCCATTAATATTTGTAAGCACCGCAAAAATCCCACCTTTCGTCTCTTCACTTCAATAATTTACTATTTGGGATGAGGTGCCAGTCATTTGGGTGTTCTACCCCTAGCCGGACATACTTTACATAACTGTCCACATAGACCGCCCCCCACACCGCCGGCTCTCACCACTGTCGGTCTGCAATCGTGACTGGGAAGACCACCCTTAAATTGTGCCCGGGAAGACCACCCTGCAATCGTGACCGGGAAGACCACCCTGCAATCGTGACCAGGAAGACTACCCTGCAATCGTGACCGGGAAGAGACTACCCTGCAATCGTGCCCGGGAAGACCACCCTGCAATCGTGACCGGGAAGACCACCCTGCAATCGTGACCAGGAAGAGTACCCTGCAATCGTGACCGGGAAGAGTACCCTGCATTCGTGACCGGGAAGAGTACCCTGCAATCGTGACCGGGAAGATTACCCTGCATTCGTGACCAGGAAGAGTACCCTGCAATCGTGTCCGGGAAGAGTACCCTCAAATTGTGACCGGGAAGAGTACCCTGCAATCGTGTCCAGGAAGAGTACCCTGCAATCGTGTCCGGGAAGAGTACCCTCAAATTGTGACCGGGAAGAGTACCCTGCAATCGTGATCAGGAAGAGTACCCTGCAATCGTGACCGGGAAGAGACTACCCTGCAATCGTGACCGGAAAGACACTACCCTCCAGTAGAGCTATTGAACCACTCATGGGGCGCAGCGTGGAAAGGGATGACATCCATGGCGGTGCAGGGGGACGGTCTATGTGGACAGCTTTGCCCCGGATCCCTGCATACTTGGATGCGCCTCTTTTAATCATCAACCATGTGAGTTGCTAAATGTTGTACCTTCATTAACCACTTGCCGACCAGCCGCCGCAGTTTTACTGCGGCAGAATGACTCGGCTGGGCGAAATGCCCCCTAGTGTTAACCCCTTCCCTGCCAGTGACAGTAATCCGTGCACTTTTATAGCACTGATCGCTGTATAAATGTGAATGGTCCCAAAAATGTGTCAAAAGTGTCCGATGTGTCCGCCATAATGTCGCAGTCACGATAAAAAAAATCGCAGACATTACTAGTAAAAAAAAAAAAAATAATAATAATAACAAAAATGCCATAAATCTATCCCCTATTTTGTACACACGATAACTTTTGCGCAAACCAATCATTATACGCTTATTGCGATTTTTTTTTTTGGCCTAAACTGTTGGAAAAATTTTTTTTTTTATATATATATATATATATATAATTTTTTTTTGGGGGGGGGAATACTTATAGCAAAAAATATTGCGTTTTTTTTTTCAAAACTGTCGCTCTTTTTTTGTTTATAGCGCAAAAAATAAAAACCGCAGAGGTGATCAAATACCACCAAAAGAAAGCTCTAATTGTGGGGAGGGGGAAAAAAAGGCTGTCAATTTTGTTTGGGTGCGACGTCGCGCGACCGCGCAATTGTCAGTTAAAGCGACGCAGCGCCGAATCGCAAAAAGTGCTCTGGTCAGGAAGGGGGAGGGAGGGGGGTAAATCCTTGAAGCGGTTAAATGTAACCGTATTGCTACACTTAGAGGCGCCCTCTCTCTTCTCTTTTATACTCAGTGGTGAGATGACGCTTCTTGTATATTAAGTCGAAATTTATGTAAAAAAAAAAATGTTGCTGGTCTTGCACAACGCTCTCTCAGACCGAGGTTTTACTGTTCTATCTAATCATTACGATGGGTTTTGTAGCTGAGCATATTATAAACACAGAGACGAGATACCAGGCCCGGGAATTCGGTAGAACCTCCTCGGAATGTCGGAGTGATATCGGGAGCGGATCGCTCCGCAACTCCCCCCCCCCCCAGTTTCTGGGAATACTTGTCGGGTTTATTTGATACTTTATATTTATTTGATACTTTTTTTTTTATGTGGTTACATTGTCCCCACAGTCTTCAGATGGGCAGCCAATGAAAACAGGCGGCTGCTCTACCGTCCGCCAAACCACTCCTGGTGCTGTGTGCCTGAGGCCTCATGGGAAAGTAGCCTAAAAAAAAAAATCATCTTAATACCAGAATATAAAGCTGAATTCAGAGAAGCCAAAGTGACCTCTCACTGTCATCCTTCACGGAAATCCCGCACAACTCTCTGATGGGTCTGCAAACCAAACGTAAAGATGGCGTATCATGCAGTGGCCGCTGGTGGGTTTTTGTTTTTTTTTGGGGGTGGCGGCAAACAACCAATCACCAATCACCCCCCGACTGGGAACCAACCCACCCCTCCCGCGCTGTTTGCCGGTCGGTCTAGCACTAGCGGCGGCGAGTGGCAGGCAGCAGACGGCGTGGTGCGACGGCCCCGTGTCCTCCATGGCGGCTTCCGGCTCCTCCCCCCTCCTCCTCATCATAGGCGTCCAAATAGGATCGCCCGTGCTTTCAGCCAATCAGGTGACCGGTGTCAAAACCCGGCTTACCTGATTTGGCCGCGAGGAGGATCAGTGTTACAACAGCGAGGATCGATCCTCGCTGTTGTAACACACCTGGGTGGGGCTCGGAGCCGCGCTCTCTGTGACCCGAACCCACCCTATATTGAAGCCTTGTTAGAGCCTCTAATAAGGTGCTTCAAGAAAAGAAAAAAAAAAAAAAACAGCCCAATATGGGGACCAAAATGAACAAAATGTAAATAAAAGCGCATCATGTATCCAGAAACCCGGAAGCCAGCCCTTTGAATCCCGTCGGTCCAAACGGGTGATGTAACCAGCCGACGTGTTTCGGGGACAGACCCCCTTTCTTCAGAGCAAAAACTGGAAAACTCTGAGGTTTTGCTCTGAAGAAAGGGGGTTTGTCCCCCGAAACACGTCGGCTGGTTACATCACCTGTTTGGACCGATGGGATTCGAGGGCTGGCTTCCGGGTTTTCTGGATCCATGATGCGCTTTTATTTACATTTGGTTTGTGAGTACAATTGATATGTTTTGCCTTATTATTTTTTTTTTTCTTTAATTATTATAAAGTGATGTAGATAATGCACCAGGCCAGGGGTCTCCAAACTTTCTAAACAAAGGGCCAGTTTACTGTCCTTTTAGACTTAAGGGGGGGCTGAACTGTGGGCATTGAGAGTAGAAAAGGTCCCAATGTTCATCTGAACAAACAATGCTACATCTTTGGTGTTAGTGGGAGGAATAGTGCCCCATTGTTGGTGTCATTGGGCCCCATTGTTGGTGTCATTGGGAGGTAATTTTGCCCATTTATTGGTGTCAGTAGGGGGGTGGGTGGGATTATGCCCCATTGTTGGTGTCAGTGGTTGAAAATAGTGCCCCGAGGGCTGGATTAAAGCAAACAAAGGGCCTGCAGTTTGGAGACCACTGCACTTGGACCCTGTTTGTTTTTTTGTTTGTACATAATATACACTCACCGGCCACTTTATTAGGAACACCTGTTCTAATTGCTTGGTAACAGAAATTGCTAATCAGCCAATCACATGGCAGCAACTCAATGCATTTTAGACATCTAGACGTGGTGAAGGCGACTTGCTGAAGTTCAAACCGAGCATCAGAATGGGGAAGAAAGGGGATTGTAGTGACTTTGGACGTGGCATGGTTGTTGGTGACAGACGGGCTGGTCTGAGTATTTCTGTGATTTTCACACACAACCATCTCTCTGGGATTACAGAGAATGGCGGGGAAAAGAAAATTTCCAGTGAGCGGCAGTTGTGTGGAGGAAAATGCCTTGTTGAGGTCAGAGGAGAATGGGCAGACTGGTTCCAGATGATAGAAAGGCAACAGTAACTCCAATAACCACTCGTTACATCCAAGGTATGCAGAATACCATCTCTGAACGCACAACACATCCAACCTTGGAACAGATGGGCTACAGCAGCAGAATACCACACCGGGTGCCACTCCTGTCAGCTAAGAACAGGAAACTGAGACTACAATTGGCACAGGATCACCAAAATTGGACAATAGAAGATTGGAAAAACGTTGCCTGGTCTGATGAGTCTGGATTTCAGCTGCGACATTCAGATGGTGGGGTCAGAATTTGGCGCCTGGATCCATCTTGCCTTGTATCACCGGTTCAGGCTGGTGGTTGGGGGTGTAATGGTGTGGGGGGGGGGGGTATTTTCTTGGCACACTTTGGGCCCCCCCATGGTTTATACACCACGACCTACCTGAGTATTGTTGCTGACCATGTCCATCCCTTTATGACTACAGTGTCCCCATCTTCTGATGGCTCCTTCCAGCAGGATAATGCACCATGTCACAAAGCTCCAATCATCTCACCACTGGACAATGAGGTCCCTGTCCTCCAATGTCCTCCACACTCACCACATCTCATCCAATAGAGGACCTTTGGGATGTGGTGGAATGGGAGAGATTGGCATCATGGATGTGCAGCCGACAAATCTGCAGCAACTGTGTGATGTTATATCACTATGGAGCAAAATCTCTGAGGAACATTACCAACACCTTGTTGTATCTATTCCACCAAGAATGAAGGCCAAAGGGAGTCCAACCCGGGACTAGCAAGGGGGACCTAACAAAGGGGGTCAAACCACTATTAGCAAGGGGGACCTAATAAAGTGTCCGGTGAGTGTAGAGAAGCTGCTATTTTTCAGGAGGAATTCAATGCATTTTTAGGGCCCCTATTTAAGCAAAAGCGAACCAGCCTCTGTATTCTCATAACTTTACAGTTCCTTCAAAAAGTATTCATACCCCTTGAACTTTTCCACATTTTGTCATGTGACAACCAAAACGTAAATGTATTTTATTGGGACTTTATGTGATAGACCAACACAAAGTGACACATAATTGTGAACTGGAAGGAAAATGATACAAATAAATATGTAAAAAAGGGGGGGGGGGGGCATTTGTTTTCAGCCCCCTTTACTCTGATATCTTAAGTGGAACCAATTGCCTTCAGAAATCACCTAATTAGTAAATAGAGTCCACCTGTGTGTAATGTAATCTCAGTATAAATACAGCTGTTCTGTGAGGCCCTCAGAGGTTTGTTAGAGAACCTTAGTGAACAAACAGCATCATGAAGGCCAAGGAACACACCAGACAGGTCAGGGATAAAGTTGTGGAGAAGTATAAAGCAGGGTTAGGTTATAAAAAACATCTCCCAAGCTTTGAACATCTCACGGAGCTCTGTTCAATCCTTCATCAGAAAATGGAAAGAGTATGGCACAACCTCAAACCTACCAAGACATGACCGTCCACCTAAACTGACCGGCCGGGCAAGGAGAACATTCATCAGAGAAGAGCCAAGAGGTCCATGGTAACTCTGGAGGAGCTGCAGAGATCCACAGCTCAGGTGGGAGAATCTGTCCACAGGACAACTATTAGTCGTGTTCTCCACAAATCTGCCCTTTATGGAAGAGTGACAAGAAGAAAGACATTGGTGAAAGAAAGTCATAAGAAGTCCTGTTTGTAGTTTGTGAGAAGCCATGTGGAGGACACAGCAAACATGTGGAAGAAGGTGATCTGGTCACATGAGACCAAAATTCAACTTTATGGCCTAAAAGCAAAACTCTATGTGTGGGGGAAAACTAACACTGCACATCACCCTGAACACACCATCCCCACCGTGAAACATGGTGGTGGCAGCATCATGTGGTGGGGATGCTTTTCTTCAGCAGGGACAGGGAAGCTGGTCAGAGTTGATGGGAAGATGGATGGAGACAAATACAGGACAATCTTAGAAGAAAACCTGTTAGAGTCTACAAAAGACTTGAGACTGGGGCGGAGGTTCACCTTCCAGCAGGACAACGACCCGAAACATCCAGCCAGAGCTACAATGGAATGGTTTAGATCAAAGCATATTCATGTGTTAGAATGGCCCAGTCACAGTCCAGACCTAAATCACATCGAGAATCTGTGGCAAGACATGAAAATTGCTGTTCACAGACGCTCTCCATCCAATCTGACAGAGCTTGAGATATTTTACAAAGAAGAAGAATGGGCAGAAATGTCCTCTCTAGATGTGCAAAGCTGGTAGAGACATCCCCAAAAAGACTTGTAGAGAAAGGGGGTTCTACAAAGTACTGACTCCGGGGGGCGCCATACAAATGACCCCCCCCCCCCCCCACTTTTCACATATTTATTTGTATCATTTATCATTTTCCTTCCACTTCACAATTATGTGACACTTTGTGTTGGTCTATCACATAAAATCCCAATAAAATACATTTACGTTTTTGGTTGTAACATGAGAAAAAGTGGGAAATGTCAAGGGGTATGAATACTTTTTTCAAGGCACTGTATATGTATTGGTTCACTTTAAATCTATTACCATCCCCTGAATGCGCCTTCCTGGGCAGCTGATGTCTCCTTCCTCTGGCGCTCTTCATCAAGTCCACCAGTGGACCCCCAAAACAAATTTCTAGATCTTTTTTTTAGAAGTATACAATTCATCATTTCACCCCGTTACTAATTTCCATCCCCCATTAGGGAACTCTGGATGTTGGCGATAAATGGTTGGGGGAATCCGTCCGTAAGCAGCGTCTATACAGCGCTTGAGCGGCGGCGGGGGGGGGTGGGGGGGGGCGAAGCACGAGGATTGAAGGGCTGAGTGAAATTAATCATCAATTTGAATCGCACCTCGGGGAAGCAATTTATGAGACCTCTTAAGGGGGATATTAAGGGGAATTAGTTGGACGCGTCCAATCCTCTCCGTACTTCTCTATCTGCTGATCCTGATCCGCGGTGTACGTTACTTCCAGTGTGCGCCGCACATATTTCTGCTAATGGATCGCTCTCCACAATCAGAGCGAATGTAGCTGTTGGCTTTTATTACACAAGTTTCAACATTGCTGTATTTATTCCCTGTTATGTGCCAGCTGTCGGGCTCTTAACGTTGTTATGATAAAATACGCCGTGGAGGGGGGGGGGAGAGACTGGCGCGGTCATGAATAATTCATCTTAAATCTGCAGGTAATATTAATACCGAGCGCAGGGACCCCGCGTTGTTATCTTTTATAATGGGCAAGGCCATTTAACGACACCTTCGTAACGTCGCAATAATACACAGCAGTTGGCAACTCTCCTCCATTTCTGGAGAAAAAAGAAAATTAAAAAAAAAAATCTTGGCTGCACTTGCCCTGTGCCTGGAAATGTCGTTCCTCCTTCTTCGGAATTTTGCTAAATTGATTTTGATTTCGAATTTTGAACCCGATCACTAAAACCTGGCCTAATATTGTGATTTTTCATTGCAGCTTCCATAAAGAAAAAAAAAACTGGTGATCCTGCCATGAAGGCCCGTTGTTCAGGCACTTCCTGTTTCAGGGTGACAACACTCTATCCCTGTCTCCTAATTGTACCTCTGTGTTGTCACATGGGCTTCAAGTGGCCCTTTTTAACGTGAACGTTAAAGACCAGCCTCGTTTTGGATTTTAGGTGTTTACAAGTTTAAAACAGGTTTTTTTGCTAGAAAATTACTTAGAACCCCCAAACATTATATATTGTTTTTTTTCTAACATCCTAGAGAATACAATAGCGGTCATTGCAATACTTTTTTTTGCACCGTATTTGCGCAGCGGTCTTCTAAGCGCACTTTTTTTGGAAAAAATTCACTTTTTTGAAAAAAAAAATAAGACAACAGTAAAGTTAGCCCAATTTTTTTTTATATTGTGAAATATAATGTTACGCCAAGTAAATTGATACCCAACATGTCACGCTTCAAAATTGCGCCCGCTCGTGGAATAGCGTCAAACTTTTACCCTTAAAAATCTCCATAGGCGACGTTTAAAAAATTCTACAGATTGCATGTTTTGCGTTACAGAGGAGGTCTAGGGCTAGAATTATTGCTCTCACTCTACCGGTCGCGGCGATACCTCACATGTGTGGTTTGACCACCGTTTTCATATGCGGGCGCTACTCACGTATGCGTTCGCTTCTGCGTGCGAGCTCGTCGGGACAGGGCGCTTTAAAAAAATTTTTTTTTGTTTTTATTATTTATTTTATTTTATTTTATTTATTTTTTCACTGTTTTTTAAAAAAAAAAAATTTGGATCACTTTTATTCCTATTACAAGGAATGTAAACATCCCTTGTAATAGAAAAAAGCATGACAGGTCCTCTTAAATATGAGATCTGGGGTCAAAAAGTCCTCAGATCTCATATTTAGACTAAAATGCAAAAAAAAAAAAAAAAAAAAAAAAAAAGTCGTTTAAAAAATGACTTTTAAAAAATTTGTGCCTTTAAGAGAGTGGGCGGAGCCGTCGTAATGACGTCGCTCCGGCCGTCACATGGTATAGAGACGGGTGGGGGCCATCTTGGCCTCACTCGTCTCAGTACCTCAGCGGTGACAGGTCCCGATCTCCTCCGCCGTTACCGACGGCTCCGGTAAGCGGCGGAGGGTGCGGGAGAGCGGCGGGAGGGGGGGTGGCACCTCTCCCGCCGCCGATAACGGTGATCTCGCGGCGAACCCGCCGCTGAGACCACCATTATCGTTTACAGAATCGCTCACTGTAAAGATGGATATCTCGGTTGTGGCAGCAGCTGCTGCCGTTACCGAGATATCCATCTTCCAAAAAATGACGTATATATACAGTGAGCGGGGCTGAAGTGGTTACACGTTCCTCAAGGTGCACTGTTGTCACTAGGATGGCTGATAAGGCAGTACAACCAGTCCTATTGTAGTGGGCCCAGGCTCCATCAGTTAAACAGGGGGGGGGGGGGGGGCAGGGCAGCTTTATTGTTCATTTCATTTTCTTAGGCCCCATCAGATTAACCGAGGGGAGCAGAGAAGGGGCCCAGGAGATGGGAGCAGAGGAGGGTCACTAGGGCCACTGATAAGGCAGTACAACCAGTCCTATTGTAGTGGGCCCAGGCCCCATCAGCTAAACGGGGGGGGGGGGGGGGGTCCCAGGGCAGCTTTATTGTTCATTTCTGCCTAAATGAATAAATGGATTTTTACTAGACCACACCTCCACTCCTACTTGCTTACCAGGGCTTAAATTACATTTCCCTGGACCCCATCAGATTAACAGAGGGGCCCAGGAGATGGGAGCAGAGAAGGGGCCCAGGAGATGGGAGCAGAGGAGGGTCACTAGGACTGCTGATAAGGCAGTACAACCAGTCCTATTGTAGTGCGCCCAGGCCCCATCAGCTAAACAGAGGGGGGGGGCAGGGCAGCTTTATTGTTCATTTCATTTTCTTAGGCCCCATCAGATTAACCGAGGGGAGCAGAGAAGGGGCCCAGGAGATGGGAGCAGAGAAGGGGCCCAGGAGATGGGAGCAGAGGAGGGTCACTAGGACTGCTGATAAGGCAGTACAACCAGTCCTATTGTAGTGCGCCCAGGCCCCATCAGCTAAACAGAGGGGGGGGGCAGGGCAGCTTTATTGTTCATTTCATTTTCTTAGGCCCCATCAGATTAACCGAGGGGAGCAGAGAAGGGGCCCAGGAGATGGGAGCAGAGAAGGGGACCAGGAGATGGGAGCAGAAGAGGGTCACTAGGGCCACTGATAAGGCAGCACAACTAGTCCTGTTGTAGTGGGCCCAGGCCTCATCAGCTAAACAGGAGGGGGGGGCCCAGGGCAGCTTTATTGTTCATTTCTGCCTAAATGAATAAATGGATTGTTACTAGACCACACCCCCACTCCTACTTGCTTACCAGGGCTTAAATTACATTTTCTTAGGCCCCATCTGATTAACCAAGGGGCCCAGGAGATGGGAGCAGAGAAGGGGCCCAGGAGATGGGAGCAGAGGAGGGTCACTAGGGCCGCTGATAAGGCAGTACAACCAGTCCTGTTGTAGTGGGCCCAGGCCTCATCAGCTAAACAGGGGGGGCAGCTTTATTCATTTCTGCCTAAATTAATAAATGGATTGTTACTAGACCACACCCCCACTCCAACTTGCCTACCAGGGCTTAAATTACATTTTCTTAGGCCCCGTTAGATTACCAGAGGGGCCCAGGAGATGGGAGCAGAGAAGGGGCCCAGAAGATGGGAGCAGAGGAGGGTCACTAGGGCCGCTGATAAGGCAGTACAACCAGTCCTATTGTAGTGGGCCCAGGCCTCGTCAGCTAAATGGGGGGTCCCAGGGCAGTTTTATTGTTCATTTCTGCCTAAATGAATAAATGGATTGTTACTAGACCACACCCCCACTCCTACTTGCTTACCAGGGCTTAAATTACACTTCCCTGGGCCCCATCAGATCAACAGAGGGGCCCAGAAGATGGGAGCAGACGAGGGACCTTTTTTTTCATTTTTGGGGTGTAAGTGGATAAATTTAGTGCTGCTTTTCCACTGCACCCCAGAAGGGGGGGGGGGTAAGGTATAGGCATGGTAGTGGGACGTCAGGAGGGCTTTGTGGGACCCCATGACTTCTAACAGCGGCCCTGGTAGTCAACATCAGGATACCCTCTCTGGGAAATGCCATGCAGCCATCGCTTGAGGGCACATGTAGGCTGGAAAGTGCCTGAAAAGATGATGTAAAGGATCTAAAAAATAATATTTTTTAAAAATGATATACAGGCTCTAGCACACTCATGCAGTTGGGGTTTACATCTAAGAGGCATAGTGGGATTTGGTTCGAAAAGGGACAGTTGGGAGCTATGGACAGACTTTTTGGACTAGTGCCCTGCCCCCCATCTAATGATGGGGTGGAGTTGGGTGGGGGGGGGCTCAACAACTTCCTAGATACCAACAGTTTCTATCTGCAGCATAAAGGGTTGATTGAGTCAAACAGCTTGATTTGATACACTCATTGGCACAGACGGTAAGGTGAAACTATACCACGGAGGGTCACCAATGCACCTTTTCTAGATATTAACAAGCATCTTCTGGTAGCTGCTCTTAGGCTTTTATATTTAAAAGTTTGCAGGTACACTTTAAGTCCACAAAACATGGCGCTTTGCAGATACACATTCACAAAATGTGCTACTCTATGGACACAAGTTCATAAAACATGGCGCTCTATGGACACAAGTTCATAAAACATGGCGCTCTACGGACACAAGTTCATAAAACATGGCGCTCTATGGACACAAGTTCATAAAACATGGTGCTCTATGGACACAAGTTCATAAAACCTAGCGCTCTATGGACACAAGTTCATAAAACATGGCGCTCTATGGACACAAGTTCATAAAACATGGCACTCTACGGACACAAGTTCATAAAACATGGCGCTCTATGGACACAAGTTCATAAAACATGGCGCTCTATGGACACAAGTTCATAAAACATGGCGCTCTATGGACACAAGTTCATAAACCATGGCGCTCTATGCACACAAGTTCATAAAACATGGCGCTCTATGGACACAAGTTCATAAAACCTAGCGCTCTATGGACACAAGTTCATAAAACCTGGCGCTCTATGGACACAAGTTCATAAAACATGGCGCTCTATGGACACAAGTTCATAAAACATGGCGCTCTATGGACACAAGTTCATAAACCATGGCGCTCTATGCACACAAGTTCATAAAACATGGCGCTCTATGGACACAAGTTCATAAAACCTAGCGCTCTATGGACACAAGTTCATAAAACCTAGCGCTCTATGGACACAAGTTCATGAAACATGGCGCTCTATGGACACAAGTTCATAAAACATGGCGCTCTATGGACACAAGTTCATAAAACATGGCGCTCTATGGACACAAGTTCATAAAACATGGCGCTCTATTGACACAAGTTCATAAAACATGGCGCTCTATGCACACAAGTTCATAAAACATGGCGCTCTATGCACACAAGTTCATAAAACATGGCGCTCTATGCACACAAGTTCATAAAACATGGCGCTCTATGGACAGAAGTTCATAAAACATGGCGCTCTATGGACAGAAGTTCATAAAACATGGCGCTCTATGGACACAAGTTCATAAAACATGGCGCTCTATGGACACAAGTTCATAAAACATGGCGCTCTATGGACACAAGTTCATAAAACCTGGCGCTCTATGGACACAAGTTCATAAAACCTAGCACTCTATGGACATATATGTATATAATATATATATGGGGCTGTTCTGGAACAAGCACACTTTTCTAGTTATGTATATAATATATATGGGGCTGGAGCTGCAGTGTGCATGTGATGTTGGACACAGGACACTTCATAACATTTACTGAACTTTGCAGCTTGTAACAAAATCCAAATGGATGGTGGACATTGGGGGCTTTGTACACTGGCCTAGACTCTTAGAAGCACACGATAATGTGATCTCTACTCGAGGGAGCCATGTACTGCTGAGGCCTGAAGTGTCTTGTAGGAAAACTGTGTAGCTGGTTCTTTCCAGAAATGGCTTCATGCACATGCCGTCCTATACATGGTGCTTGCCAACTCATAGGAGCTTGGCCACAGTAACATCTCTACACAGGTATTTGAAGGCATTTCCTCCACCTTTTTTTAGCTCCTGCCAGGAGACAGCTTATCTGGTTTTGTTCACTGGGAAGCTTATCCAAAGTTCAACCTTCATAGGGGTAGCTAACCTCACCTGTCCCTTCATCATAGTTGGTTAGTTTTCAGGGAATTTCATATGCATTTCAACCCAAGGGCTTACCTGAGCTACCTGAAGTAGGCTATTCTCCTCGCCTATTTCATGTGTCAGCTAACTCTGCCAGTTTTTTTTTTTCAGGATCTCTTCTCTCTCCCATAAAGCCAGCATGCCCATTTCACAGAGGACCACCCAGTGCTAACTCCAGGCTTCCATTCCCATGCTCCAACATTCTCACACCAAGCCTTTTGACCAGCCTCCACCTACACCAATCAATGACCAACATGGTTTCTTGTACATCTTGGTCAACGTTTCTCAAAAAAAATTTCAGTTGTGGCACCTGCTAAAAGTATGCCAAATCTTGAGGAACCCCAGTCTAAAATATTAATGTTGCTTGTCAAAAGGAAACCTGAACTCGGGATATAGCACACAACCACTTTGATGACATTAACTTCACATTAGAAGCCCCTTTACACATCAGAGGTGAATGGGGGGAGCATTGGTGTGAAGGGGGGCATCACATCAATGCTTACCCCATTCATATCAGAGGTCCCAATCACGTCAAAGTCCCCCTACACATCAGACAACCCCACCATCACATCAGCATTCCCCATCATTCGAGTACACCAATGAAAGAGTCTCCCCATTATGTTGGCGTATCCCTATCACTACAAAGCCGCCCCCCCCCCCCCCCCCCCCTAGAGTTTTTTCATCTCTCCTATCTCTGATATAGGGCAAACTAGGTCTCGTGCTTGGGGAATCCTGGCTGAAAAATACTGATCTTGGTATATCACTACTCCCGTAGGGAGCCGCAGGAATACTGTCCAGGTCCTCCCCAAAGCTTCACCACGCATCCAGGCCCACAGGCTCACTCACACGTTTCTTCTATGACCAGTATAGGGGGTGTTGTTTTTATTTTGGGAGAACTTGGATTGGGTTGAAGGATTTAGGTGGGATGCTCCAAAAACATACACTTGATGCTATTCTTAAGGAGGAGCTATATTAAAGCCTCTGCTTATAGCAAACAGTAGACTTCAGGCTTTAAAGCAGTAATAGTAGTTAACTATGAATTCCTTTCTTAGAGCCACTAGAGCAGGGTCCTTTTAAGTAGAAGATTATCTTGACAAACTGGTTTCCCCTTTAACTAAACCCACAGCTGACTCTAAAGCACCAGAGCGATAGCAAAAGCACAGGGGTCCCCAAGATCTTTCAGAAGCGTCTGTACTTACACAAGGTTCAAGGACAGCTGGTTGCCTCCTTCCAACTTTCAAGCGACGCCTTACTCTGGTGATACCAGACCCAATCTTCAGCGGACAGCCCCCCCCACAGTCAGCTCTCTTTAGCTCCAGGGTCTCAGCATCCAGGCCCTCAGGTCTCCTTTCTGAGGCCTCATGACAGCAGAAGTAGCAGCAGTGCCTGGGAGGGCGGTGTGCCCTCCAGGGCTGGACTTATCCTCTCCAGAAGGAGGCAGCAGAGTGGCAACTAGATTTACCTATCAAAGCACATACTCATTCTATCTAACTATTCTAGCACCTACCTAGGAGGGTGGATACATACCCTGTTTCCCCGAAAATAAGACCTAGCGTGATTGTCGGTGATGGCTGCACCGTGTAGGTCTTATTTTCAAGGTAGGGCTTAATTTCGGGGGAACAGGGTAGGGCTTATTTGGGGGGTAGGGCTTATATTGCAGCCATCACCGACAATCACGCTAGGTCTTATCTTCGGGGGAAACAGGGTAGGTAATTGCTCCAAACACCTACCAGTCGCACTGAACCTCTTTCAAAGCCTACAAAAGAGTTCCAACTCCAGCCGAAACATTTCACAAATCTGTATTCTTCCAGCATTTGGCTTCCTTTGCGGGTTCCTACATTCAGTCACACCATAGAGCTGTAAAGGAAGTTATTACTGGTGTAAGATTGGGGAGCAGGAAGGTATAGAACCCCCCAGCATCTGTTGCTGACTACAGGTCCAACTTTGATTGAGGTCTGAATGGGGGTCACATCTCCACCCAAGGCCACCACCTCAATATACTTTTGTACTGCAACCCCTGTTCCCAGAGGCGGCTCTAGGCTTTGTGAGGCCTTAGGCAAAACTTACACATGAGAACCCACGGACTGGGACGCTCCGTGATGAGGCCGCTATTCCTCAGGCTGCGGGCAGTATCTGATTTGTCCATCAGCTCCTAAGTCACAGAGTCCCAGTGGGGGTAGGCGGAGCCGCCGGCGTCAACTTCAGAGATTGAAATGAGGCAAATTAGGCGGCCGCGAGGCCTTAGGCGACCGCCTAATTAGAGAGCCGCCTCTGCCTGTTCCCCAGCCCAGACCTCCCCCTCACAGGTGTGTGTGTGAAATATAGTACAACATGGGGGGTTTTTTTTTTTTCGCCTTCCTCTGGATCAACTGTGGGTATAGGATTGGGTATATGGGATTTTTTTATGGTTGAACTGGATGGACTTGTGTCTTTTTTTCAACCTGACTCACTATGTAACATTGGGGGATATTCATGAACGGCGTACATTCTGATGATGACCAAGTTTTGCCTTTTTGCGCATTTTTTTTTTAAGACCTACAAGAGGCATGACTATTTTGAGATGCAAATAGGAAAGCCGAGTGTATTTTTTTTTTATTGCTGTTCAAACGTTGTTTGGTTTCCCTCCTGCCCTGGTTTTGTAAATGTCCCCGTGTTCTTCCAAGACAAGCAATGCGTATGAATCATAAATGTTTGACTAATACAACCCTGACCGGCTCATTGATTTATTTTTCCGTAGAGCTCATGGAGTCCCGCACGGCACGTTTTTTCAGCTTTGGCTTCAACACGAGCGACTACCGGATCCTCCTCCTGGATCAGGATCAGGACCGGATGTACGTTGGGAGTCGTGACTACCTGCTGTCAATGGACCTGGGCAACATCAATCGAGAGCCTTTAATTGTAAGCCAGGAAATGGGGGTTTTATGTTCTGCCAGTGGGAAGGTTTGCTGCATGGCTGAAGAATGTTATACTGCTTGGATCCATCTACTGGTTAAGTGATGTGGCATATAAAGGCCTCGTCGTGTTTAAATACTGAATATTTCATTTTAACGGCAAAGTCAAAGTCTAGGGGAGATCTAGAAACAGCATACTCTGCCCACATGTATACCTTACCTTGGCGTTTGACACTCCAGCATTGTTCGGAGCCCTTCCAAAGTGCTATATGCATATGAAACAGCATGAGGCCCTGATCAAATAGATACAGTGCCTTGAAAAAGTATTCATACCCCTTGAAATTTCCCACATTTTGTCATGTTACAACCAAAAACGTAAATGTATTTCATTGGGATTTTATGTGATAGACCAACACAAAGTGGCACATAATTGTGAAGTGGAAGGAAAATGATAAATGATGGGCAGGGAGGGCATTTGTATTCAGCCCCCTTTACTTTGATACCCCTAACTAAAATCTAGTGGAATCAATTGCCTTCAGAAGTCACCTAATTAGTAAATAGAGTCCACCTGTGTGTGATTTCATCTCAGTATAAATACAGCTGTTTTGTGAAGCCCTCAGAGGGTTGTTAGAGAACCTTCGTGAACAAACGGCATCATGAAGGCCAAGGAACACACCAGACAGGTCAGGGATAAAGTTGTGGAGAAGTATAAAGCAGGGTAAGGTTATAAAAACATCTCCCAAGCTTTGAACATCTCACGGAGCTCTGTTCAATCCATCATCGGAAAATGGAAAGAGTATGGCACAACTGCAAACCTACCAAGACATGGCCGTCCACCTAAACTGACCGGCCGGGCAAGGAGAACATTCATCAGAGAAGAGCCAAGAGGTCCATGGTAACTCTGGAGGAGCTGCAGAGATCCACAGCTCAGGTGGGAGAATCTGTCCACAGGACAACTATTAGTCGTGTTCTCCACAAATCTGCCCTTTATGGAAGAGTGACAAGAAGAAAGACATTGGTGGAAGAAAGTCATAAGAAGTCCTGTTTGTAGTTTGTGAGAAGCCATGTGGAGGACACAGCAAACATGTGGAAGAAGGTGATCTGGTCAGAGGAGACCAAAAATGAACTTTTGGCCTAAAAGTAAAACGCTATGTGTGGGGGAAAACTAATACTGCACATCCCCCTGAACACACCATCCCCACCGTGAAACATGGTGGTGGCAGCATCATGTGGTGGGGATGCTTTTCTTCAGCAGGGACAGGGAAGCTGGTCAGAGTTGATGGGAAGATGGATGGAGACAAATACAGGACAATCTTAGAAGAAAACCTGTTAGAGTCTGCAAAAGACTTGAGACTGGGGAGAGGTTCACCTTCCAGCAGGACAACGACCCGAAACATCCAGCCAGAGCTACAATGGAATGGTTTAGATCAAAGCATATTCATGTGTTAGAATGGCCCAGTCACAGTCCAGACCTAAATCACATTGAGAATCTGTGGCAAGACTTGAAAATTGCTGTTCACAGACGCTCTCCATCCAATCTGACAGAGCTTGAGATATTTTACAAAGAAGAAGAATGGGCAGAAATGTCCTCTCTAGATGTGCAAAGCTGGTAGAGACATCCCCAAAAAGACTTGTAGAGAAAGGGGGTTCTACAAAGTATTGACTCCGGGGGGCGTCATACAAATGCCCCCCCCCCCCCCCCCCCCCCACACTTTTCACATATTTATTTGTATCATTTATCATTTTCCTTCCACTTCACAATAATGTGACACTTTGTGTTGGTCTATCACATAAAATCCCAATAAAATACATTTACGTTTTTGGGTGTAGCAAAATGTGGGAAATTTCAAGGGGTGTGAATACTTTTTCAAAGTACTGTAGCTTATATTGTAGGCCCTGATTCATGGGATGAGGTGGGAAGACAATACCATCACCTATATTGTGGAATGAGATGGGAATAGCCGCATTTTGGGATGAGGTGAAAAGTATTCTACAAGTCCAGGCTGTATTCTGGGCCTTGATTTCTATTTAAGTCAGAAGTAAGCGCCATCCTCCTCTTGGCAGGGGGTGGAGCAATACATATTTGCCACTATCTGCTTTTGCCACTAGATGGAGCTAAGGGTCATAGGAAATAAACCCATCTAAATACAAAGAGATTCAATGTAACAATTCCAGAGCATTTGCAAATAAGTAGGAATTCAGAAGTAGCAGCGGTTACATTACCCTATGATTATTATCTAAAATCCTATGATTATTATTACGTATGATTATTGTGATAAAAATATAATATTCAGATTATTATATTATTAAATCTAATGATGATTAATATTACCTATAATTATTATTATTATGATAATATATTATCAATTTTATTATATTATTAAATCTTATTATTAAATCTTATTATTAAATATTAAATGGTATTTATTATTATTACTACTACTTTTATTATTTTTTATTAGTTTTACTACTACTATATTATATGAATATATATTATATAATTACTTCTGCTAATATTATTACTACTATTATTATTATTATTATTATTAATACAATATTCTATGATTATTACCTATAATTATTACCTAATATCCTATGGTTATTATCTATGATTATTGTTGTGATAAAATTATAGTATTATGATTATATTATATATTGTATTATTAAATATGAGTATTTATTATCTAGGATTATTATGATTATTTTTGTGATAAAATTATAGTATTATTATTACTATTATTATATATTGTATTATTAAATATGAGTATTAGTACTTATGAGTGCTACAATTATTATTATGATTAATATATATTATGATTAATATATATCATATAATATTTAATATATTTTTATTATTTTTTCTTATAATTACTGTATATATTATATTATTATTACTCATATTATCCTTTTGCAAAAAAAAATGGGAAGGCGGTACATAATAAGCTAGGGTAGCTGCACGCCCCGATGCAAAATACAAAAAATATAAGAAGTTTCCCTATGGGGTTTTGAGCTGCAGCAACGGAGTCATATGTTAGAAAAAATGCGTTTTATTATCACAATAATTAGTAAAGTTACATTGGTATAACCATTGTTAAAAATATGAGCTCTGTAAAAAAAAATTGGCATACGTTCAGACAATACATGGAGAAAGCTGCTGAACAATGTACATTGGAACATTACATGATCACACACAGAATTAATGCTGAAAGAGTCCCTGACGCGTTTCGACCATATGTAGTGTCGGTCTTCTTCAAGGGGAAAGCATTATAGATTTCTTAAAAAAACACATTATATAAATTAATAGGTAATTCAACAATATGTATATAATAATACAACATGATTTAAGAAATAATATATATATATATCTAGATATATATCTAGATATATATATATATATATAGAAATATATATATATATCTATATATATATCTATATATATATATATAGATATAGGGTAGATAATTGCCACTTGGCAGCAGTAGAACAGACCACTTGGATGTATGCCTTAAAATGTCATTCAAGGATTCAGACCACAGGCGAGTGGTCTGAATCCTGAAACCCATATCCTATGATTTTCCAAACCACTCTTTGTTATGAAGGACCCATCATTTTCTACTGCTCGTAATATTTAAAGCTATCACAACTTTCTAAAAAAAAAAAAAGAAGTGGCCACGCGGGGGCTCCGCCCACATGGCTGCGTCATTCATTCATAGAGTTCTGTGAATGAGAGAACTACAAGTACCGATAGCCTTTGTGGCTGTCAGGTTGTAGTTCTCAATGAACTACCAGGGTGATGTTGAGCCCTCTCGATAGTCCATTGATGCTTCCTGTCATTGTGTAACTGCCTGCCAGTACGAGGTACAAGCAGTTTATACTGACGGTCTGCAGGGGTCCCGCATTGCACCCGGGATCTACTGATTGCGGGGGCAATGCTTTGCAGACCCCTAGTAAAAAAAAAAAAAAAGAAGAAATGCACATTTTTTTGATGACCCTTTTTATGTTTTTTAATGCTTTGTGTCGCCCACCAAAGAGGAGCCTTGCTGCATGTGAGTGGCCATACTGCCATAGCTGCTGGGCTTGTTGGAATGATGTCTCCTTTCATTGGATCCGAACGTTCCTGAAGTCCCCAGCTCCTCCGGGAGATGTCTATTTTGGTGTGTCATTTTTTTTCATGTGCGTACTTGCAGGATCATTAGTGACGGCTCTCTCTTTCCTCACTTATCAGATTCATTGGCCGGCCGCCCCGAACCGGCAGAAGGAATGTCTGATGGCGGGCAGAGGACGTGCGGTGAGTATTCTGTCCCCTTCTAATCCATTCTCACGCAGCCTGCTAGAAAGGCTTGTGAAGGATCTTCTCATCCAGTGTCCAGGCTGCAAAAAAAAACGTTGTTTCTCTGTAGAGTTTGTAGTTTTATATTTGTTCAGTACGGGTGCATGCTGTGCTTTCTTATTTTTAGCTGCACAAATCGCACTCTGCTCACCTTCTTCTCTGGCAACGAGGGCACCAAGCAGCACCTCTCTGATTGAAAACGGTGGACTCTGCAGTCTCTAATGATGTGAAATGCCCACAATGCCCTGGATAACCTTCTGTGTGCTAAGTACAGGACCCGATAACAATTCTCAAATTCAGCAAAACTAAACAGGAAAAGGGCTGACTGGGCCATAAGTCAACACTACACAGGGCCATACATTAGTCAACACCTGAGTCCTCCTACACAAAGGAATCTGTATGGCGTTGCTACATTTTAGACTCCAGTCACAAAGCTGGCAACAAGGGTCCTTATTTCCAAAATAGTGACGGTTATTTTTAGCGGTCTAAAAAATAACAGTCACATAGCTGAAAATAAAAGTCCTAATCTGGGGTAACGCTTTGTGATTTGAGCCTTTTTTTATCATTTATTTTCTTTCTCATTCATTGAGGAAACCAGGAAGTATTATACTGTTGGGTTATACTGCCGCCTACAGGAGGACTGGACAAAAAAAATATTTGTGGGCCAGCCCACGATAACCCCTCCCACTCCCAGCATGCTTGAATGTTTTGCTAGTGTCCTAGGAGGAGGGATGTCTTTGCCGGAGAAGGTTCTGACCGCTATGCTGGCTACTTTTTTTCTGCAATCAAGATTCTTGCTGAACTGGTCTCTATGTGCAGCTAAAATAATCACTCCTGAATGACCCCCCCCCCCCCCCCCACACACACACACACACACACACACACACACACTCCTCTTCAGTCCCGCCATATATACCTTTGCAAATCTGTTGCATATTTTTCACACACAAAAAAAATTGCATGCAAATATGCGCCGCCGCAGGCATTTAAGGTCTGCAAGAGACCAGTTGCACATCTGTGCACACATGGCGGATTTCAGCGCATGCGTACAAATGCCACCAGCTTCTGGTGGATGGCCATATACTACACATGAGCAGAAAATTTCCGTGCCTGCACACAAAGGCTGCTAGTTTGTGGCTTGGTACCATGCTGACTACTGTGACATATCAATCCCAGGAGGAATCCTATAGCAATCCAATGGCACTCCCAGGAGGCAATCCCATAGTAATACCAGAGCAATGCCATAGCAATCCAATGGCACTCCCAGGAGGCAATCCCATAGCACTCACAAGAGGCATTTCCATGGCAATCCCAGGAGGCAATCCTAGGAGGTAATACTAGAGCAATCCCATGGCACTCCCAGGAGGCAATCCCATCGCAATACCAGGGCAATCCCAGGAGGTAATCCTATAGCACTCACAAGAGGCATTCCCATAGCACTCCAAGTAGGCAATCCCATGGCACTCCCTGTAGGCAAACCCATAGCAATCCCAGGAGGCAGTCCCATCGCAATCCCAGGTTGCAGTACCATGGCACTCCCAGGAGGCAATCCTATAGCACTCACAAGAAGCAATCTGATGACACTCCCAGGAGGCAATCCCATAGCACTCCCAGGAGGCAGTCCCATGGCACTCCCAGGAGGCAGTCCCATGGCACTCCCAGGAGGCAGTCCCATGGCACTCCCAGGAGGCAATCCCAAAGCACTCCCAGGAGGCAATCCCATGACACTCCCAGGAGGCAATCCATAGCACTCCCAGGAGGCAATCCCATGGCACTCCCAGGAGGCAATCCCATGGCACTCCCAGGAGGCATTCCCATAGCAATCCCAGGAGGCATTCCCATAGCAATCCCAGGAGGCATTCCCATAGCAATCCCAGGAGGCATTTCCCATAACAATCCCAGGAGGCAATCCCATTGCAAAACCAGGAGGCATTGCCATGGCACTCTCAGGAGGCAATTCCATGGCACTCTCAGGAGGCAATCCCATGGCACTCCCAGGAGGCAATCCCATGGCACTCCCAGGAGGCAATCCCATGGCAATCCCAGGAGGCAATGCCATAGCAAAACCAGGAGGCAGTCCCATTGCACTCCCAGGAGGCAATCCCATGACACTCCCAGGAGGCAATCCCATGACACTCCCAGGAGGCAATCCCAGAAGGAGTTGGGGCTTGGCCTAGGCCTGGAAACCAGGAACTGCACAGAAAAGTAACAATATTTGTAAAATTCTGAATACAATTTTTTTTAGGGATGGGGGGGGGGGGGCACAAATAAGAAATAGTTTAAGTGATTTTAGTTCCATTTTAAGGCTGCCTTTGCAATGCCATACTCAAATTACGCTGGACATGCTTTTTTCCCAGTGTTTATTCCTCCTGTAGAGGGCAGTATAACCTGACGCTACAGAACTTCCTGTGTCCCTGAATGTAGGATTTGTAAGGGTTTTACAGCGACTACAAAAAATGTAATTTTTCATTTCCAGCCGGGACCCGTCTTTACCAAGATTTTCCTATTCCGAAAGCTTTCTTCCTTTTAACATTCTCTATGTCTGTCGCTGTAGGACGAGTGCGCCAATTACCTGCGCGTCATTCAGCCGGTGAACCGAACTCATCTCTATGCTTGCGGAACCGGAGCGTACCAGCCGCAGTGCACTCTTATCTACCGGGGCTGGAGGTCAGAGGTAAGCGGGGCCGGGACAATAAAGAGAACGTGTTGACTCCGAGGGTTCGATGTGTCATTCCCATCATCCCGTAAATAGTTTAAAGAGCAAATATAAACCTCGGGTTTGGGATTTTTAAGGCAATGTAACGAAAAGATTTTTTAAAAATAAAAGTAGTAATTTATTGATACACGAGAAATTTCATGACATACAAAAAAAAAAACTTCAGCAATAATATGAATTAAAAAATTATAATGCATGATGCTAAGAAGAAGAAAATAACGATGATCAGAGATCGTGATACATCCTACTACGAGATACAATCACCACCGAAGCAGTACGGAGAAGTCAAGTGGCAGTATTCCAACGCGTTTCAACTTATAACAAGAGTCTTCCTCAGGGAAAATTTGTATCACACTCTAAGAAAGATCAAAAAAGTGAAAATATTACAGACTGCACAGATAATTTGCATAAGTGATAAGTTGCATAAAATCCACTTACATTCTTCATGCATTTGTGAAAAAAGTGTATTCCCAGTGCCAAGAAAGCAGGGCCGGGACAAGGGGTGGGCATGAGGGGCAGCTGCCCCTGGGCACAGCAGAGCAGGGGGGGGGGGCGAGAATAAAAGTAGGTAGGGTGGGGTAGGGACGCAGTTCCGCATAGTTGCCTTGGATGCTGGATGGACCTGTCCCCGACACCATACTGTAGGGGGCGCTGCATCATAGGTGGCATTTCCTCTACATTTGATGTACTGTATCTGTAGCAGTAATGCTGTTTTTGTTTCACTTTTAATAAAAGCAAAACAGTCAGCTTGTAGTGTAGTGTATGGTGGCGGATTAGAATCCCTGTAAGGTTTTTAATGCTATCCGGGGCTCCTTAGAGATGGAGATTTACCCTCACTTCCTGTCCTGATGACAACATTTCACCAGACAGGAAGTGAGGGGAAAATCTGCAGCAGGAACACAGAGAGCTGCCAGCGAGACCTATGCTTGTCATCACACTGGAAGAAATACCAGTAATAGGTCCAGTTCATTCACATCCTTCTCAATCAAGCCCCGATGAAGGGGGCATTTTTGGACCCCCCCCAAAAAAATATTATGGATTGTCCCTCTTATTTTTGTGGAATAAAGTTGTATCCGGACCTCTTAGCAGTGATGTGGCGCTTCAATTTCCATTTTTGTTCCTAGAGATAAAAATCTGACAGCCACCGTTGAATACGACCCATCCAAGTGAATGAGGGGGGGGCCGCTCTTAATGTGCCCACCAGCCGGGTTGTGGCACTCTAGTGGAGCAATAAAGAGCAATCTGAACTCGTCGCCCTTTAGAGGCCAAAGCACGTGAATGAATCCTCATTGTTATTTTTATACCATGCATGAAAACGTTCGTTTATTCCAAGTAAAGTGGTGCTCCAGACGTTTTTTGTTTTTTTTTTAAAGTCAGCAACTACAAACACTGTAGCTGCTGACTTTTAATAAGGGTGCTTACCTGTCCAGCGAGCCCATGATGTCGCATCCCCCCCCCCCCCCCTGGCAGATCCATCCATCGGATCGGGTGCCGGCGCCGCCATCCTTTTATTTAAAAGAAAATGTTAATGTATAAATGTTTTTTTAGGGTGGACCTCGGCTTTAATGTAGCAAAAAAAAAGAGAAATCTGGATTATGACCATCTAACTTGCTCATCTGACCAAGGCGGTACTATAAGTCCCAGCATGCCAAAGACATGAGAAAGCGTTGCGTTTTAATCACACTGGTTGGTTGTACACGTTACCTACATATGAACAAGTGCAGCATTAATATTGTTAAAGAAGAAGCAGAGAAAGGTGATCCCTTCAATTTGTTGCTTTTCACAGCCAATTTCTTTTGGAACGCTTCCCTTTGACTGTGTCCAGGTCAGATTCTTTACTGCCACCTTGTGGGCAATTATCATTACTGCAGGACCCTCAAAGCCCTTCATGTTTACAATGCCTAATTAAAAACATCTTTTTTTTTGTTTAAAAAAAAAAAAAGTACCTTTGCTGACTTGAAGTTTTAATATTCTTTCTTTTTTTTTCTTTTTTTTTTTCCTTTCTCTTTTTTTCTTTCTCTTATTTTCCTTTCTCTTTCTCTTCCTTTTCTTTTTCTTCTTTTCCTTTCTTTCTTTTCCTTTCTCTTCTTTTCTTTCTTTTCCTTTCTTTCTTTTCCTTTCTTTCTTTCCCTTTCTTTTTTTTTCTTTCTCTTCTCTTCTTTTCCTTTTTCTTTCTCTTCTCTTTTCCTTTCTTTCTTTTTCTTTCTCTTCTTTTCCTTTCTTTCTTTTCCTTTCTCTTCTTTTCTTTTCTCTTCTTTTCTTTTCTTTAACTTTCTTTCTTTTTCCTTCTCTTCTTTTCTTTTCCTTTCTTTCTTTTTCTTTCTCTTCTTTTCCTTTCTTTCTTTTCCTTTCTCTTCTTTTCTTTTCTCTTCTTTTCTTTAACTTTCTTTCTTTTCTCTTTTCTTTTCCTTTCTTTCTCTTCGTTTCCTTTCTTTCTCTTAGTTTCCTTTCTTTCTCTTCTTTTCCTTTCTTTCTCTTCTTTTCTTTTCTTTTCTTGTCCTTACTTTCTCTTCTTTTCTTTTCTTTTCTTGTCCTTTCTTTCTCTTCTTTTCCTTTCTTTCTTTTTATTTCTCTTATCTTTTCCTTTCTTTCTTTTTCTTTCTCCTTTTTTCTTTTCCTTTCTTTCTTTTCCTTTCTCTTCTTTTCTTTTCCTTTCTCTTCTTTTCTTTAACTTTCTTTCTTTTTCCTTTTCTTCTTTTCTTTTCTTTCTTTTTCTTTCTCTTCTCTTCTTTTTCTTTCTCTTCTCTTCTTTTCCTTTCTTTCTCTTCTCTTCTCTTCTTTTTCTTTCTCTTCTTTTCCTTTCTTTCTCTTCTTTCTCTTTCTCTTTCTCTTTCTCTTTCTCTTTCTCTTTCTCTTTCTCTTCTCTTCTCTTCTCTTCTCTTCTCTTCTCTTCTCTTCCCTTCCCTTCCCTTCCCTTCCCTTCCCTTCCCTTCCCTTCCCTTCCCTTCCCTTCCCTTCCCTTCCCTCCCCTCCCCTTCCCTTCTCTCTTTTTTTTCTTTCTCTTTCTCTTTCTCTTTCTCTTTCTCTTTCTCTTTCTCTTCTCTTCCCTTCCCTTCCCTTCCCTCCCCTTCCCTCCCCTCCCCTCCCCTCCCCTCCCCTCCCCTCCCCTCCCCTTCCCTCCCCTCCCCTCCCCTCCCCTTCCCTTCCCTTCTCTCTTTTTTTTCTTTTTCTTTTCTTTCTTTATCCTTGTAGTTGTGTTTCCAGAAGAACATTCAGTTATTTTAGGCCATGTGATAACTTTCACACATAAAATATCTTCTGTTCCAATAATGATTGAACATGTCATGGTCACAGTTGAAGTTTTGTGTCACTGTTCCTATATTGTTCCTACAGAGGAGGGAATCAAGAAAAATTTTTTTTTTGAAAAAATAAATATAAATAATAAAAAAATAAAGAAATCAAAATAAAGAAATAACATTACAAAATAAACATAAAACAAAATAATGAAAAAAACTTTTGTTTTGGATAAAAAAAATACCAAAAATGTAAAATTACATTTTTAATTTTACATTTTTGGTGTTTTTTTTTTATCCAAAACAAACGTTTTTTTCATTATTTTTATTTATGTTTATTTTGCATTTGTATTATTTTTTCTTTATTTTTATTTTTATTTTTTATTATTTATATTTATTTTTTCAAGTTTTTTTAAATTTTTTTTTCCTCTGGGTCCCCTCCTCTGTAGGAAACAATATAGGAACAGTGACACAAAACTTCAACTGTGACCATGACATGTTCAATCATCATTCAGCTGTGGCCCAGAAATTGCATCTGTTACCTTGTATCTCCCCAAGTACTTCTGTGAGCAATCTGTGATACCAGTGAATCGTAATATTCTAACAAAAATGTACATTGAAGTGCCACATCACTGCTAAAAAGTTTAGATATGACTTCATTCCAATAAAAGTCGGGGGGGGGGGGCAATCCAAAGGGTAGCTAACGGGTTTTAACTGTGGCAAAATGTCTTCCTCAAGACTTGATTGAATAAAGTGAGTATGGACTACGGAAGTGAAGTGGACCTATAATGGTGTTTCTTCCAGTGTGATTACAAGCACAGGCCTTGTCAGCAGCAGTCACCCGGGATGTCATCCACGGGTCCCAAATTTTGGAAACGTGTTGTGGGTGTCCCCTGGCAAGTCTGTGGGATGGGAGGGCCCCATTCTTCTATTATGGGGATGAATGTACATTTTCATTGTATTGCTATCCATTTCCTAACATACAAAAGAATTACAGCAAAAAAATGCCAGGTGCCCTTCAAGGCTCCACCAGGTCCAGTTTGCATGACAAACCGCTAGGAGTGCTGACGAGGACAGAGCTCGTCCCAGCTCAAAACATCTAGTAGGGAAAGGAAGTCCTAAAAGTCGCACGTCACAGCAAAAAACTTGTAAGGAGATACATGACCGCCTCAGCCTGGGCTCCAACCAGACCACGTGTCCGACGCGTTTCCCCAGAGTGAAACGCGTTGGGTGCGTGGCCTGGTTAGAGCCTGGGCTGGGGCTGTCCTACACCTCCTTACAGGTTTTTTTTTTTTGCTGTGATGTGCGACTTTTAGGACTTCCTTTCCTTTTACCCTACTATACAAAATGATTGATTTGTAGTGTCTTGGAGAGGAATTGTCTGAGGAGATACCCATAAGACAGAGAGCTCAACCACCGGGAAGGTCAAGGAGGACCTGCGTTCTTCTCCTACAGTCACATATAACCGGAGGAGTGAAATAACTTTTCTTTTATCCCCGGGATCCTCACACACATACTGTATCGTTCTGTCTTCTTTCTATTTCCAGGACTATGTGTTTAGGATTATCTCCGGCTCCCACGAGTCTGGGAAAGGAAGATGCCCCTATGACCCTAAGCAAGACAACATGGCGACCATCATAGGTGTGTTTTATCAACTCCACAATGTTTATTCATTTACCGGCATTCTTCTGTGTTAGGTGCTCTGCAGCTCCAAATACAGTGTTTAGGAAAACACAAGGGGGCGCCACTAAGCGCAGCATTAAAATGACATTATGTAGCAGCCAAAACTACACTGGCATAATTCCCACATATAGAGCGCTTGTCGGTATGGTTGCATCTGTGACCGGGATCGTCCGTCCACGGGGGGGGGGGGTCTGCCGGCAGCAGAGATGGAGAAGCTGGAAAGCCACACGTCAGCCGGAGTAGGAAGTCATTGGGAACCAATCGGCTCTGAGGTTTGACAAAGGAGCCTATTGGTGATCGGAAATGTGTTACCTAGGCAGCGGAACGTCTCCGGTTCTGCGTTCCACTGTGGTCCCCAATGAATTCCTACTCCGGCTGATGTGTGGTGAGTGTAATTTTGGCTGCTACATAAAGTCGTTTTAATACTGCACTTAGTGGCGCCCCCTTGTTTTCCTCTACTGTATTTTTAGAGATTGATTTCTTTCTCTCGGGGGGAGCTGCCTACCATTGTGCTGTGATTGGTTTTATTATGGACTTTGTTCACTATCATGGACTATTATAGAATGATTAAGCCCTTAGAATATATGGACTTATTGGGGAGGCTGTGTGTCAGGAACCATGAAATCAGACCGAGACAGAAGTACAGTTCAATCACACTTGTTTAATAATAAAAGTAAATAGAACAAAACGTAGTCAAAACATAGCCAAAGTTCAGTAACCGGAATGGATAGTCAGACAAGCCAAACGTCAGGGAGCCGGAGATGAGCGTAGTAGAACAGCAAGCAGGATCTGGAGCCGGAAGGGATGTCAGCCAAGCAAGTCATTTAAACAGGAATGCAGGAGATAGTCTCTGTGATGTTGACCAAGGCAAAGGCAGAGCTCCTCTGGGCTGGACGATTTAAGTAGGCAGGACTAACGAGCAGGATATCATCAACAGCTGAATAACTGTGGAGAGAGATAGGAGCTGGCAATTAGCCGACAGCTGAGCGGCCAGCTCAGAAAAGGGAGGGCTGAGCCCAGTTATTTTATGCCTTGGGCCGTACCAAATAAAGTGCCTTGAAAAAGTATTCATACCCCTTGAAATTCCCCACATTTTGTCATGTTACAACCAAAAACGTAAATGTATTTTATTGGGATTTTATGTGATAGACCAACACAAAGTGGCTCATAATTGTGAAGTGGAAGGAAAATGATAAATGATACAAATAAATATGTGAAAAGTGTGGGGGGGCATTTGTATTCAGCCCCCTTTACTCTGATACCCCTAACTAAAATCTAGTGGAACCAATTGCCTTCAGGAGTCACCTAATTAGTAAATGGAGTCCACCTTTATGTAATTAATCTCAGTATAAATACAGCTGTTCTGTGAAGCCCTCGGAGGTTTGTTAGAGAACCTTAGTGAAGAAACAGCATCATGAAGGCCAAGGAACACACCAGACAGGTGAGGGATAAAGTTGTGGAGAAGTATAAAGCAGGGTTAGGTTATTAAAAAAAATCTCCCAAGCTTTGAACATCTCACGGAGCTCTGTTCAATCCATCATCGGAAAATGGAAAGAGTATGGCACAACTGCAAACCTACCAAGACATGGCCGTCCACCTAAACTGACCGGCCGGGCAAGGAGAGCATTCATCAGAGAAGAGCCAAGAGGTCCATGGTAACTCTGGAGGAGCTGCAGAGATCCACAGCTCAGGTGGGAGAATCTGTCCACAGGACAACTATTAGTCGTGTTCTCCACAAATCTGCCCTTTATGGAAGAGTGACAAGAAGAAAGACATTGGTGAAAGAAAGTCATAAGAAGTCCTGTTTGTAGTTTGTGAGAAGCCATGTGGAGGACACAGCAAACATGTGGAAGAAGGTGCTCTGGTCAGATGAGACCAAAATTCAACTTTTTGGCCTAAAAACAAAACCCTATGTGTGGGGGAAAACTAACACTGCACATCCCCCTGAACACACCATCCCCACCGTGAAACATGGTGGTGGCAGCATCATGTGGTGGGGATGGTTTTCTTCAGCAGGGACAGGGAAGCTGGTCAGAGTTGATGGGAAGATGGATGGAGACAAATACAGGACAATCTTAGAAGAAAACCTGTAAGAGTCTGCAAAAGACTTGAGACTGGGGCGGAGGTTCACCTTCCAGCAGGACAACGACCCGAAACATCCAGCCAGAGCTACAATGGAATGGTTTAGATCAAAGCATATTCATGTGTTAGAATGGCCCAGTCACAGTCCAGACCTAAATCACATTGAGAATCTGTGGCAAGACTTGAAAATTGCTGTTCACAGACGCTCTCCATCCAATCTGACAGAGCTCGAGATGTTTTACAAAGAAGAATGAGCAAAAATGTCCCTCTCTAGATGTGCAAAGCTGGTAGAGACATCCCCAAAAAGACTTGTAGAGAAAGGGGGTTCTACAAAGTATTGACTCCGGGGGGCGCCATACAAATGCCCCCCCCCCCCCCCACTTTTCACATATTTATTTGTATGTGATTTCCCATGTATGTGGACCAGTGAGACGTTCTGCTTGCTGTAGGTGACGGATGAAGAGCGCGTTTCACATCATAGCTGTTTTTGTTCCGCATTAATTGCCCAATAAGGTCACGGAACGGAGAGAAACTGTTCTATTTAAATTGCATCTCAAGCCAAACTACTGTTTGTTGTTTTCTTTTTTGTACAGATGGGGTTCTGTATGCGGGAGTCCAGGTGGATTACATGGGGACCGATTCCGCCATATTCCGCACAATGGGTATCAAACCTCCAATCAGGACCGAGCAGTACGACTCTCGATGGCTGAATGGTAAGATGCTGCATCAAAATCGCTTCTTATCTGAACCCAGATACAAATCGCTTTAAATGATATCTGTCTTAACAGGAAAAAAAAAAGGATCAGAGACTAGAGAGTAGTCGGGTACAAGCCTGGGTCTTGGCAGGTGGCAAGTAGAGGATAGTCAGGTAGTCTGGGACAGCAATAAGACCCCTTTAACACGGAGGCGAATTTTTTAGGCGTTTTAGCGCTAGAAATAGCGCCTGAAAACCACCTCATTCATGTTAGTGTGACTTTTCACACTGGGGGGCGGTGCGCTTGCTGAGACGTTAGGAAAAGTCCTGCAAGCACCTTCTTTAGAGCGGTTTGGGAGCGCTGGATTTAGCGCTCCCAAAACGCCCCTGCCCATTGAAATAAATGGGCAGCACTTCCAAAGCACCTGAAAAGCGCCGTAACACGGGGCGCTTTTAACCCTGTCTTTGGGGTTAAAAGCACCTCGCTAGCAGACAAAAAGCACCGATTGAACAGCACTAACGCGAGCGGCACTTTAGCGCTAAAGCAGCCCCAGTGTGAAAAGGGTCTAAAGTAGGCAGTAGACAAGGCAGTAGGTAAGAGGGTAGTCAGGTTCAAGCTGAGGTCAAGGCAGGTGGCAAGTAAAGTAGGTGAGAGGGTAGTCAGGTTCAAGCAGAAGTCAAGGCAGGCGGCAAGTAAAGTAGGTGAGAGGGTAGTCAGGTTCAAGCAGAGGTCAAGGCAGGCGGCAAGTAAAGTAGGTGAGAGGGTAGTCAGGTTCAAGCAGAAGTCAAGGCAGGCGGCAAGTAAAGTAGGTGAGAGGGTAGTCAGGTTCAAGCAGAGGTCAAGGAAGGCGGCAAGTAAAGTAGGTGAGAGGGTAGTTGGGTTTAAGCAGAGGTCAAGGCATGCGGCAAGTAAAGTAGCATGAGAGGGTAGTCAGGTTCAAGCAGAGGTCAAGGCAGGCGGCAAGTAAAGTAGGTAAAAGGGTAGTCAGGTTTCAAGCAGAGGTCAAGGCAGGCAGCAAGTAAAGTAGGTGAGAGGGTAGTCAGGTTTCAAGCAGAGGTCAAGGCAGGCGGCAAGTAAAGTAGGTGAGAGGGTAATCAGGTTCAAGCAGAGGTCAAGGCAGGCGGCAAGTAAAGTAGGTGAGAGGGTGGTCAGGTTTCAAGCAGAGGTCAAGGCAGACGGCAAGTAAAGTAGGTGAGAGGGTAATCCGGTTTCAAGCAGAGGTCAAGGCAGGCGGCAAGTAAAGTAGGTGAGAAGGTAGTCAGGTTCAAGCAGAGGTCAAGGAAGGAGGCAAGTAAAGTAGGTGAGAGGGTAGTCAGGTTCAAGCAGAGGTCAAGGCAGGTGGCAAGTAAAGTAGGTGAGAGGGTAGTCCGGTTTCAAGCAGAGGTCACGGCAGGTGGCAAGTAAAGTAGGTGAGAGGGTAGTCAGGTTCAAGCAGAGGACAACGATGAATAAACCGTAGATGAGAAAGTAGTCAGGTACAAGGAGAGGTCAAGGCCAGCAGCAAGTATAGGGTGGCCACTGGTGAGGCATTCTGGGTCATCAATGAGTAAACCGTAGACGAGAAAGTAGTCAAGTATAAGGATATGTCAATGCAAGCAGCAAGTATAGGGTGGTCACTGGTCAGGCATTCCGGGACAACAATGAATAAACCGTAGACGGGACAGTAGTCAGGTACAAGGAGAGGTCAAGGCAAGCAGCAAGTGTAAGGTGGTCACTGGTCAGGCATTCCAGGACAACAATGAATAAACCATAGCCGAGAAAGTAGTCAGGTACAAGGAGAAGGCAAGCAGCAAGTATAGGGTGGTCAGGCAGTCTGGGACAGCAAAGAATAGGCTGCAGACAAGGCAGTAGATGACAGAGTAGTTGGGTACAAGCAAGAGGTCAAGGCAGGTGGCGAGTAGATGGTATAGTCAGTCATTTTTGGATGGCAACTAAACATTGTCACAAACTTGTGATAGAATTTGTACAAATTTTTCATTATCAGTGTCCTGCTAACTATACAAAAAAAATTCTTTGTGACTTCTCCTTTCACCTCTAGATCCGGTATTTGTGGGCTCTCTGGTGGTGCCGGAGAGCAGCTTCAGAGAGGATGACAAACTGTACATCTTATTCCGGGAGCGGAGCCTGGAGGGCGAGAACGGGCCGGCCGTTGTGTCTCGCATCGCTCGGATATGTTTGGTGAGAAACATTCATGCCTTGTGTTCATTTATGATCATTATTTGTGGTTCCATCCTCTCGTCTGTGAATACTACCTTCTCATCACAAATCCTAAGGACTACCTGATTACCACTTCAAGTTTTCTTCTCTTTTCTGATAAAGCTATGTGTAGACATCGGCATGCTGGGACTGTTGTGTTCTGCTTAGAAAATTTGAGATTAAATAATCTGTATGTATGGAGTCAAGCCACAGATAACACATATTTATATAACAGAGGAGCTCCTCTTTTGAATAGTCCACCAAGCCACCCCCTTTGGAACCAGTAGGTGACCCCTTTGTCCTGGGACTAGATGTGAACCTCAGTGGTTATAGGCTGACTGGAAGGCCAGGACATTTGGCTCTTGAGCTGAACGTCTGGTTTGTGCAGAAAGTGATAGGAGATACACTATATTACCAAAAGTATTGTGACGCCTGCCTTTACACAACCATGAACTTTAATGGCCTCCCCTTTCTTAGTCCGTAGGGTTCAATATTGAGTTGGCTCCACCCTTTGCAGCTATGACAGCTTCAACTCTTCTGGGAAGGCCGTCCACAAGGTTTAGGAGTGTGTCTATGGGAATGTTTGTCCATTCTTCCAGAAGCGCATTTGTGAGGTCAGGCACTGATGGATGAGAAGGCCTGGCTCGCAGTCTCCGCTCTATTTCATCCCAAAGGTGTTCTATCGGGTTGAGGTCAGGACTCTGTGCAGGCCAGTCAAGTTCCTCCACCCCAAACTCTCTCATCCATGTCTTTATGGACCTTGCTTTGTGCACTGGTGGGCAGTCATGTTGGAACAGGAAGGGGCCGTCCCCAAACTGTTCCCACAAAATTGGGAGCATGAAATTGCCCAAAATGTCTTGGTATGCTGACACCTTAAGAGTTCTCTTCACTGGAACGAAGAGGCCAAGCCCAACCCCTGAAAAACAACCCCCACACCATAATCCCCCCCTCCAACAAATGAATTGGACCAGTGCACAAGGCAAGGTCCATAAAGACATGAATGAGCGAGTTTGGGGTGGAGGAACTTTACTGGCCTGCACAGAGTCCTGACCTCAACCTGATAGAACACCTTTGGGATGAATTAGAGCGGAGACTGCGAGCCAGGCCTTCTCCTCCAACATCAGCTGCCTGACCTCATAAATGCGCTTCTGGAAGAACGGTCAAACATTCCCATAGACACCCTTCTAAACCTTGTGGACGGCCTTCTCAGAAGAGTTGAAGCTGTTATAGCTGCAAAGGGCGGAGCCAACTCAATATTGAACCCCCCTACGGACTAAGACTGGGATGTCATTAACGTTCATGTACGTGTATAAAGGCAGGCGTCCCAATACTTATGGTAATATAGTTTATATAAAACCTTTCAATGTATTTTGGTATTTGTGTTATTGAATTGTGTTTAAGCTAATTTTTAAAGAACTCCTATGTCCTGTGGAATGAATTGATACACTTAATGTCAATATTTTTCATCAATGTAGAATGACGAGGGTGGGATGCGCTCCCTAGTGGGAAAGTGGACCTCTTTCCTCAAAGCGAGGCTGGTTTGCTCTGTCATTGGTCCAGATGGAGTTGAGACATCATTCGACCAACTGCGTGAGTACACCTAATACTGTAAATTATACCGGCCCTTGTTCTCTGGTAATTATGTGCAAACAGCGCTGTCACCATTTTTATATAATATAGGACAACAAACCAAGATTCTGCCCCTGTAGGACGTCAATCGACAAAACGCGTAGGGCAGGGCATTTGATGTGACGTCACCACGCGTGTATGGTTTGTTGTCACATATATGAAATGTTGCTAGTGCTGTTTGCATGAAATTATTTGTTTTGATGGTATTTACATCACACAGATAGCTGCTGCACCAGAATGTATTGGTTTCGTACATATTGCCTCTTTTTTTCTGTGGTGCAAGTTTTATCATTATATTGTTTCCATTGTTCAATGTAAGGAACATTCTTCCCACTGATCACCAATGTAAGGAACATTCTTCCCACTGATCACCAATGTAAGGAACATTCTTCCCACTGATCACCAATGTAAGGAACATTCTTCTCACTGATCACCAATGTAAGGAGCATTCTTCCCACTGATCACCAATGTAAGGAACATTCTTCTCACTGATCACCAATGTAAGGAACATTCTTCCCACTGATCACCAATGTAAGGAACATTCTTCCCACTGATCACCAATGTAAGGAACATTCTTCTCACTGACCACCAATGTAAGGAACATTCCTCTCACTGATCACCAATGTAAGGAGCATTCTTCTCACTGATCACCAATGTAAGGAACATTCTTCCCACTGATCACCAATGTAAGGAACATTCTTCTCACTGATCACCAATGTAAGGAACATTCTTCTCACTGACCACCAATGTAAGGAACATTCTTCTCACTGATCACCAATGTAAGGAACATTCTTCTCACTGATCACCAATGTAAGGAACATTCTTCTCACTGATCACCAATGTAAGGAACATTCTTCCCACTGATCACCAATGTAAGGAACATTCTTCTCACTGATCACCAATGTAAGGGACATTCTTCTCACTGATCACCAATGTAAGGAACATTCTTCTCACTGATCACCAATGTAAGGAGCATTCTTCCCACTGATCACCAATGTAAGGGACATTCTTCTCACTGATCACCAATGTAAGGAACATTCTTCTCACTGATCACCAATGTAAGGAACATTCTTCTCACTGATCACCAATGTAAGGAACATTCTTCTCACTGATCACCAATGTAAGGAACATTCTTCTCACTGATCACCAATGTAAGGGACATTCTTCTCACTGATCACCAATGTAAGGAACATTCTTCTCACTGATCACCAATGTAAGGAGCATTCTTCTCAATGATCACCAATGTAAGGAACATTCTTCTCACTGATCACCAATGTAAGGAACATTCTTCTCACTGATCACCAATGTAAGGAACATTCTTCTCACTGATCACCAATGTAAGGAACATTCTTCTCACTGATCACCAATGTAAGGAGCATTCTTCCCACTGATCACCAATGTAAGGAACATTCTTCTCACTGATCACCAATGTAAGGGACATTCTTCTCACTGATCACCAATGTAAGGAACATTCTTCTCACTGATCACCAATGTAAGGAGCATTCTTCTCAATGATCACCAATGTAAGGAACATTCTTCCCACTGATCACCAATGTAAGGAGCATTCTTCTCACTGATCACCAATGTAAGTAACATTCTTCTCACTGATCACCAATGTAAGGAACATTCTTCTCACTGATCACCAATGTAAGGGGCATTCTTCCCACTGATCACCAATGTAAGGAGCATTCTTCTCACTGATCACCAATGTAAGTAACATTCTTCTCACTGATCACCAATGTAAGGGGCATTCTTCCCACTGATCACCAATGTAAGGAACATTCTTCTCACTGATCACCAATGTAAGGAACGTTCTTCTCACTGATCACCAATGTAAGGAACATTCTTCTCACTGACCACCAATGTAAGGAACATTCCTCTCACTGATCACCAATGTAAGGAACATTCTTCCCACTGATCACCAATGTAAGGAACATTCTTCTCACTGATCACCAATGTAAGGAACATTCTTCTCACTGACCACCAATGTAAGGAACATTCTTCTCACTGATCACCAATGTAAGGAACATTCTTCTCACTGACCACCAATGTAAGGAACATTCTTCTCACTGATCACCAATGTAAGGAACATTCTTCCCACTGACCACCAATGTAAGGAACATTCTTCTCACTGACCACCAATGTAAGGAACATTCTTCTCACTGACCACCAATGTAAGGAACATTCCTCTCACTGATCACCAATGTAAGGAACATTCTTCCCACTGATCACCAATGTAAGGAACATTCTTCCCACTGATCACCAATGTAAGGAACATTCTTCCCACTGATCACCAATGTAAGGAACATTCTTCCTACTGATCACCAATGTAAGGAACATTCTTCCCACTGATCACCAATGTAAGGAACATTCTTCCCACTGATCACCAATGTAAGGAACATTCTTCTCACTGACCACCAATGTAAGGAACATTCTTCTCACTGATCACCAATGTAAGGGACATTCTTCTCACTGACCACCAATGTAAGGAACATTCTTCTCACTGATCACCAATGTAAGGAACATTCTTCCTACTGATCACCAATGTAAGGAACATTCTTCTCACTGATCACCAATGTAAGGAACATTCTTCTCACTGATCACCAATGTAAGGAACATTCTTCTCACTGATCACCAATGTAAGGGACATTCTTCCCACTGACCACTGTGTTAATGTACTATGAGCTATGGATACAGTATTGTTGGCAGAGGTTCTCTGAGACCTGAACATTATTTCAAGGGTTCCTCCATGTTGAGAAACAGTTGAGAAAGGCCTGTCATTTGGGAACTGTCAGAGGAATAATGATGCCGGTGATGCTGCATTCCCATCAGGAGGTCCAGTATCTGCTCACCCGTAGCAAGCTGTGTGAAGGTGGACTAGTATGGACCAGTATGGATGTGACCACTTCTTCAATGCAGACCTTTTATAGACAGCGCTGAGACGGCAGAGCTTACAGCTCGGCAATCCCTGGTTATGATGGAGTTAATGTACTTGGAACCTGGTAGTGCCAACAACAGGATCTCTTCCCCCGGTGCAGCATCTGTGACTGCCTTCTGTAGAGGTGACATTGCTCTGAGGTCACAGCCGCTGTTGTTGCAGTTCAAGAAATAATTAACACAATTTGTACAATGTGTTGTGCCATGACAGCAGCCAGTTAAGCAGCAGAAGCCGCCGACGAGGCGAAATGGATCTGCATGAACTTGTGTGAGAAGGCTTCGAGCGTTCTGCCCGCGCCGTCACTTCTGCTCTTTAATTGGCTGCACAGCCATGGAGAGATGCCGGCGTTAAACATGCCTGGGGGGGGGCAAGCTGAACACAAATGAGTGACAAAGATACTTAATAAACAGTGTAAGAATAATACATATGACATCTCCTGTTAATGCCTGAAGAAGAAGCAGAATAGAAACACGGATCCTTCATTATAAAGACGGCCAGCGGCCAATCTACATTCAATTGGCTGGGGAATTATTATGTGTACAGATTCCTGGGATACACAGTGGCGAAAATTATTTGATCCCCTGCATACACTCATTATGTGTATAAAAGACACCTGTCCACAGAATCTCTTCCATTCAAACCTCACCATCATGGGCAAGACCAAAAAGCTGTCCAAGGACGTCAGGGACAAGATTGTAGACTTGCACAAGGCTGGAATGGGCTACAAGACCATCAGCAAGAAGCTTGGTGAGAAGGAGCAATTATTCGCCAATGGAAAAAAATACAAAATAACCATCAATCATCCTCGGTCTGGAGCTCTATGCAAGATTTCGCCCCATGGGATGAGGATGATCATGAGAAAAGTGAGGGATCAGCCCAGAACTTCACGGGAGGAGCTTGTGAATGATCTCAAGGCAGTTGGGACTACAGTCACCAAACCATTGGTAACAAATTACGTCTCCATGGATTGAAATCCTACAGCGCCCACAAGGTCCCCCTCCTCAAGAAGACACATGTACAGGCCCGTCCGAAGTTTGCCAATGAATGATTCAGAGAAGGATTGGGAGAAAGTGCTGTGGTCAGATAAGACCAAAATTAAGCTCTTTGGCATTAACTCAACTCGTCGTATTTGGAGGAAGAAAAATGCTGACTTATGACCCTAAGAACACCATCCCTACAGTCAAGCAGGGAGGTGGAAACAATTTTTGGGGCTGTTTCTCTGCTAAAGGGTCAAGTACGGACGTGGAAACAATTTTTTGGGGCTGTTTCTCTGCTAAAGGTACAGGCCGACTTTGCCGCATTTAGGGGCCAATGAATGGGCCCATGTATTATAAAATTTTGGATGAGAACCTTCTTCCCTCAGCCAGAACACTGATGATGGGTCGTGGATGGGTCTCCCAGCATGACAATGACCCAAAACATACCGCCAAGGCAACAAAGGAGTGTCTCAAGAAGAAGCACATTAAGGTCATGGAGTGGCCTAGCCAGTCTCCAGACATTAATCCTATATAAACTTTGGGAGGAGGGAGCTGAAACTTTGACTTGCCAAGCAACCTTAAGGATTTAGAGAAGATCTGTAAAGAAGAGTGGACCAAAAAAACCCTCCTGAGATGTGTGCAAACCTGATCACCAAATGCAAGAAACGTCTGACCTCTGTGCTTGCCAACAAGTCATGTTTTGCTTTGGGATCAAATGCTTATTTTACTCACTGAACTGCAACTCCATTTATAACATTTGTATCGTGTGTTTTTTCTGGATTTTTGGTTAATAGTCTGTCTCTATCTTTTAAAAAACACCTACACACCATAAATATACCTAAACTATCCATACCAAAACTGTGAATTTAAGTACGCCTCAAGTGGTCAACAACAGTATTATATGGTGTAAAGAGATTTTTATTACAACATATTGATTGCACAAACAATTTAAAGTAAACCAATTAAAAAAATATCTTGTGGTAGCTTGCAAATCCGGAGGTCATAACCACGACCAAGTCAGTCCAGTGTTCTGGGAGGTTGGCAGTAAAACCAATATTCATAGATCAATGCGTTTTCGGGGAATCGCCCTCTTCCTCAGGACCTTTGAGCTTGAGTGTTCACATATACAATTAAATTTACACTAAAAGATATAGTTATGCAAAAATGTACACATGAATCACAATAAACCAATACACAATAACATAATTTGCTAATTGTATTATAACCTGTTTGCCAGGGGAAAGGGAGGGAGAAAAAAAATCCTGCAAAACGCTTTCACCTATATTGATTTTACGGCCAACATTGGTCTTTGTTATAACCTCTGGATTTGCAAGCTACCACAAGATGATTTTGGTAGTGTAGGTAGATTCCTGGGATGTCTCTAGCAAGAGCTCTAGGACTATTTAAAATCTGACCTCCAGACTCCACTTAGCTGTACTGGCTCCTCTCTTCTACTGAATTTCCTTCCTCCCATTTCAATGCACACTGTGAGCTTCTTACAAAGGAATTATAGCAGTTTTCCAGGAGACCTGTTTTAGTGGGGCATAAAATGGTATAAAGCAGCCATTCTCAGCCAGGGTTCTGTGGAATCCTAGGGTTCCTCCAGAGTTAGCTTGGGGTTCCTCCAGAGTTTGCTTGGGGTTCCTCCAGAGTTTGCTTGGGTTTCCTCCAGAGTTTGCTTGGGGTTCCTTCAGACTTTGCTTGGGGTTCCCCCAGACTTTGCTTGGGGTTCCTCCAGACTTTGCTTGGGGTTCCTCCAGACTTTGCTTGAGGTTCCTCCAGAGTTTGCTTGGGGTTCCTCCAGAGTTTGCTTGGGGTTCCTCCAGAGTTTGCTTGGGGTTCCTCCAGAGTTTGCTTGGGGTTCCTCCAGAGTTTGCTTGGGGTTCCTCCAGCGTTTGCTTGGGGTTCCTCCAGAGTTTGTTTGGGGTTCTTCCTGAGTTTGCTTGGGGTTCCTCCTGAGTTTGCCAGGGGTTCTTTGCTAGGGGTTCCTCCTGAATTCGTTAGGGGTTCCTCCAAAAGTTTTCTAGGGGTTCCTTCATGGTTAGCTAGGGGTTCCTCCAAAAGTTTGCTAGGGGTTCCTGCAGAGTTAGCTAGGGGTTCCTGCAGAGTTAGCTAGGGGTTCCTGCAGAGTTAGCTAGGGGTTCCTGCAGAGTTAGCTAGGGGTTCCTGCAAAGTTAGCTAGGGTTTCCTGCAGAGTTAGCTAGGGGTTCCTCCAGAGTTTACTAGGGGTTCCTTCGGAGTTTGCTAGGTGTTCCTGCAGAGTTAGCTAGGGGTTCCTCCAGAGTTTACTAGGGGTTCCTTCGGAGTTTGCTAGGTGTACCTGCAGAAGTAGCTAGAGGCTCCTGCAGTTAGCTAGGGGTTCCTCCAGAGTTTACTAGGGGTTCCGCCACAGTTTCTTAGGGATTCCTCCACAGTTTCTTAGGGATTCCTCCACAGTTTCTTAGGGGTTTCTCCAGAGTTTGCTGGGGGTTTTTTTCAGATGTTGGGACCAACACCACTCACTCTTTCCACTGACCACCAGTACAAGGAAGTCCACTTCTCGTTGACCACCAATAGGGTGTGATTAATGTAACATGAGCTTTATTCATTTTTATCAGAGGTTCACTGAGACCTGAATGTTGTTTCACGGGTTCCTTCATGTTCCATTCATAAAATATGTTAAATCTACACATATTTATACAGGAAGATTGTTGTTGAAGTGAACGGCCCGGCGGCATGGTCTTCCGCTGATTTTCTGTTGGAGAAAAATCTGGGCGACAACTTAATCTCCCTTTCCTCCAGTTTTAATACAATGAGCCCGCTGGCTTAACCGGCTAAATAGCTTCCTCTTTGATTAGCGGGTGACTCATCCACTTCAAATGATATCATTACCCACTTTACCCCGCCGGTCCAGATATGCTCTTTGTAGCTGTTTATTAGGACCATATTGAGGGCTTAGAGAGAGTGAGAGGACGCCATTGAGCTCCCTCCTCGTCTTTTCTCTTGGTGTAGTCCTTGGACGCTTGGTGGTATAGAGAGATCAGGAGGGGTGGGGAGAAGGGAGGCTTATTTCATGCTTTACAAATGTTTCTCAATTAAAAAAAAAAAAAAAAAAAAAGCACCGGCCCCCCCGCCGGCACCACTTGAGTCGCCGCATGCCTTGGCTCATTTTCTGAGCTCTCGTGCGGCTTTGTTCATTTACTGTTCCGGCAAGTTAGAGAGAAAAGTTCATTATTAGTTCATAGCGATGCGTGCTTCTCACCGCCGAGAGGGACTCGTTCAAAGTGAAATAAATTGAATTGCTTTTCCCTGCGATCGCAATGGTACTCAAATGTCGGCCTGCCAGACGCAACGCGCTAAATAACTTCTTTTTCATTTGATTTATAAATAATTTTAAAGCAGAAGTTGCTGGAGAGCTTGTCATTGAAAAGCTTTTCCCCCCTTTAACCCCTACAGCAGTGGTATCCAAACGGTGGCCCAAGGGCCAGATGTGCCCCGTTGCCTTTATCTGGCCCTTGGGGCATTATTCCTTCTACTGATATGAGTCACTATTCCTCCCACTAACAACAGTGATGGGGCACTATTCCTCCCACTAACAACAGTGATGGGACACTTATCCTCCCACTGATGCCAATAATGGGGCACTATTCCTCCCACTGATGCCAATGATGGGGCTCTATTCCTCCCACTGATACCAATGATGGGGCACTATTCCTCCCACTGATACCAATGATGGGGCACTATTCCTCCCACTGACACCAATAATGGGACACTATTCCTCCCACTGATACTAATGATGGGGCACTATTCCTTCCACTGACACCAATGATGGGGCACTATTCCTCCCAATGATACCAATGATGGGACACTATTCCTCCCACTGATACCAATGATGGGGCACTATTCCTCCCACTGATACCAATGATGGAGCACTATTCCTCCCACTGATACCAATGATGGGGCACTATTCTTCCCACTGATGCCAAAGATGGGGCACTATTCCTCCCACTAATACCAATGATGGGGCACAACTCCTCCCACTATTACCAATGATGGGGCACTATTCCTCCCCCTGATACCAATGATGGGACACTATTCCTCCCCCTGATACCAATGATGGGACACTATTCCTCCCCCTGATACCAAGGATGGGACACTATTCCTCCCCCTGATACCAATGATGGTGCACTATTCCTCCCCCTGATACCAATGATGGGGCACTATTCCTCCCCCTGATACCAATGATGGGGCACTATTCCTCCCCCTGATACCAATGATGGGGCACTATTCCTCCCACTGATACCAATGATGGGACACTATTCCTCCCACTGATACCAATGATGGGGCACTATTCCTCCCACTGATACCAATCATGGGGCACTATTCCTCCCACTGACACCAATGATGGGGCACTATTCCTCCCACTGATACCAATGATGGAGCACTATTCCTCCCACTGATACCAATGATGGGGCACTATTCTTCCCACTGATGCCAAAGATGGGGCACTATTCCTCCCACTAATACCAATGATGGGGCACAACTCCTCCCACTATTACCAATGATGGGGCACTATTCTTCCCACTGATGCCAATGATGGGGCACTATTCTTCCCACTAATACCAATGATGGGGCACTATTCCTCCTACTGATACCAATGATGGGGCACTATTCCTTCCACTGGTACCAATATTGGGACACTATTCCTCCCACTGATAGGAACGATCGGGCACCATTCCACCCACTGACATCAATGATGGGTCACTTTTTCTTCTAACTGATACCAATGATGGGGCACTATTCCTTCCACTGACCTCCATATTGAGGCACTATTCCTTCCACTGACACAATGTTGGGGCACTACTCCTCCCACTGACACCAATGATGGGGCACAATTCCTCCCACTGATAGGAACGATGGGGCACCATTCCTCCCACTGACATCAATGATGGTTCACCATTTCTTCTAACTGATACCAATTATGGGGCACTATTCCTCCCACTGATATCAATGATGGGGCACTATTCCTCCCACTGATACCAATGATGGGGCACTATTTATCCCACTTATGGGGCACTATTCCTTCCACTGATACTAATGATGGGGCATTGGACGCATCCACTAATACAGGATATTTTCTACTTCCACTGAGCAAAGTCTGCCCCCCCATTTTTAGGTTTTCGGGAAACCCCTGCTAAAAAGTCATTTGTGGGAAAAATGCCCCCTTACATTGGTGGTCAGAATTCCACCACTAAAGATTATTGGTGTCATGCCTTTGACTGGGGCAAGTGGCGTTGACCCTGGGACTATGCAGGAATCATCAAAGGGGAGGTCAATCAACCACAGCTCAAGGAACCTCTGGAGGATCCATAGGGTTCTATAGAACCCTGGTGGAGAATGGCTGCCATAGACCATACCTCTCAACCACAGAATATTTAAGCATAGGATAGACCTCTTTGCCCCCCACACCCAATGGTACAAACCATGGCAAATTAAACCACGAGAATGATTAATTAACCTCCATGGGACATTTCAAATTAACCAATACAATCATCTAAAGCATCCTTTCTCAATCTTTTCACCCCAGAGGAACCCTTGAAATAACTTTCATGTTTCATGGAACCCCACTAAAAATAATGATATTTACGACTCGTGATACTTTAGGATAATCAGGAAGTTGTAGATATGCTGTGACTGGATCAAGTGGCGTTGGCCCTGGAACTACGCAGACATCAGGGGAGGTCAAGGAACCTCTGGAGGAACCCTAGGGTTCTACAGGACCCTGGTGGAGAATGGCTGCCGTAGACCATACCTCCCAACCATCTGACATGGGAACGACGGACACCTTTAGGCACAGAATATTTAGGTAGAGGACACACCCCTTGCCCCACCCCCGATGGTACAAACCATGACAAATTAAAGCACGAGAATCATCAAGATGATCATTTAAACTCCATGGGACATTTAAAATTAACCAATACAATTGTCTAAAGCAGCCTTTCTCGATCTTTTCCCCCCCAAGAGAAACACTTGAAATAACTTTCATGTTTCATGGAACCACCTTAAAAATAATATCTATGGCTCATGATATTTTAGGGTGATCAGGTAGTTGTAGATATAGTTTATTAATATATCTACAACGTATTGATCATCCTAAAGTATCTCAGGCCGTAGATTTAGTTCTTTATTGTTTTATGAATATGAATAATGATGAGTATTTATTGAATGTGACATCCAGGGCAGATCATCATTTAAAATCAACCTTTAGATAAATGTGGCCCTTTACAATGATAGTCAGGGTAGAAGTGACCCCTTATATTGGTGGTTAGTGGAGAAGCAAATTCTTACCTTGGTGGTCAGTGTAGAAGTGACACTTTACATTGATGGTCATTAAAGAAGTGACACCTTACATTGCTGGACATTGGAGAAGTAACCCTTTACGTTAGTGGTCAATTGAGAAGTGACCCTCTAAATTGGTAACCATTGGAAACGTGACACCTTACATTGGTGGTCAGTAGAGTAGTTACCTATTACAGTGGCAGTCAGTGGAGAAGTGACCGCCTACGTTGGTGGGCCATTGGAGAAGTGACCCCTTACATTGGTGGCCAGTGGACCACGTGACAATATTAGGTCAATGATGTCATCCCCACCCCTTTGTGTACACAAAGCTGCAGGGTGAGGAATCCCCCAAACTGTTCGAGCATTGCAGCTTGTATGAGATATACTTGTGGCCTGTTCCACCAAATGTCTTCTGACAATGACAATATGATCTCCAGCATGCTAATAAATATTCCCTCTTTTGTACAGGTGACATTTTTATCCAGCAGACTCAGGACAAGCAGAACCCTCTCATCTATGGAGTATTCACTACGCTGGGGTGAGATGACATCTCCATGTACCTTTCTTTGTTGTCTTCCTCTCAGTTCCTTGTGTGGATGTCCTTCTTACATAATTGTCCTATTCTATACCGTCCCCCTGGTGCCCAACCTGTGGCTCTTTGGCACTTGTGCATACCTTGGGTCCCCTGCAAAAAGAAGCATTTGTGCTTGCTAGGGCGTTCATATGATCTTACTATTTTCTGTACTGTCCATCCCATTTCTTTTTTATGTTTTTATTTCCTTTTATATTTTATAATGGATCTTGCTGTGACACAGGGGGGCAGTAGGGAGCACAAATGTGGAAGCATTGATTTCTAAAGGGCCTGTAATAAAGTTAATCTCTAGAAGTCTCACAGAATGTGTTTGCAGTCAATGATTGTCTTTTGAAACGTACTCCGTTTCCAACAACACTTGCAGTCTCTGACCATCTCCTGTTCCATATACCCAGGCTCTGACCATCTCCTGTTTCATATCCCCAGTCTCTGACCATCTCCTAAACCACATCTCTAGTCTCTGACCTTCTCTTGTAGAAAATCCTCCGACTCTGATCATCTCTGGTAGAACATCCCCATACTCTGACCATCTCCTGTAGAACATCCCTAGTCTTTGACCGTCTCCTGTAGAACATCCCCAGTCTCTGACCATCTCCTGTAGAACATCCCTAGTCTCTGGCCATCTCCTGTAGAACATGCCCATACTCTGACCATCTCCTGTAGAACATCCCTAGTCTCTGACCGTCTCCTGTAGAACATCCCCATTCTCTGACCATCTCCTGTAGAACATCCCCATTTTCTGACCATCTCCTGTAGAACATCCCCAGTATCTGACCATTTCCTGTAGAACATCCCCAGTCTCTGACCATTTCCTGTCGAACATCCCCAGTCTCTGACCATTTCCTGTCGAACATCCCCAGTCTCTGACCATCTTCTGTAGAACATCCTGTCTCTAACCGTCTCCTGTAGAATATCCCCAGTCTCTGACCATCTCCTGTAGAACATCCCCCGTCTCTAACCATCTCCTAAACCACATCTCTAGTCTCAGACCTTCTCCTGTAGAACATCCTCCAACTCTGATCATCTCTGGTAGAACATCCCCATACTTTGACCATCTCCTGTAGAACATCCCTAGTCTCTGACCGTCTCCTGTAGAACATCCCCATACTCTGACCGTCTCCTGTAGAACATCCCTAGTCTCTGACCATCTCCTGTAGAACATCCCTAGTCTCTGACCGTCTCCTGTAGAACATCCCCAGTCTCTGACCGTCTTCTGTAGAACATCCCCAGTCTCTGACCATCTTCTGTAGAACATCACCAGCCTTTAACCACCTCCTGAAGAACATCCCCAGTCTCTGACTATTTCCTATAGAACATCCCCAGTCTCTGACCATTTCCTATAGAACATCCCCAGTCTCTGACCATCTTCTGTAAAAAATTCCGTCTCTGACCATCTCCTGTAGAACATCCCCATTCTCTGACCATCTCCTGTAGAACATCCCCATTATCTGACCATTTCCTGTAGAACATCCCCAGTCTCTGACCATTTCCTGTAGAACATCCCCAGTCTCTGACCATTTCCTGTAGAACATCCCCAGTCTCTGACCATTTCCTGTAGAACATCCCCAGTCTCTGACCACCTCCTGTAGAACATCCCCAGTCTCTGACCACCTCCTGTAGAACATTCCCAGTCTCTGACCACCTCCTGTAGAACATACCCATACTTTGACCATCTCCTGTAAAACATCCCCAGTCTCTGACCATTTCCTGTAGCATTACTGGAGTCTCTGGCCTTCTCCTGCAGTTCTCCTGGCTTGGAACAGTGAGACACGGCATCATCTTTGCCTCTTCCATTTTTTTCTCTCTAGTATTACATTGTACATTCAGCCAGTATTTTGTGCACCCCTTTGGTGATATCAGAAGCCACGCTTGAGACCACCCCCCTATATCATGAGAAGTAACCACCACAGCTTTATGCCATTCATTGTCCTCCTGGTCTGCCTGGTGGTTGACATTCCTCTGATTGGCCCTGCATATGGCTGTCTGTATGTCTGTACCCCCTCAGTGTGTCACTCTTTTTTTTGTGTGTTTTTTTGATGTTGCGTTGGCCGGTTGTCCCTAATGTAGCTGTCTCTGTGTGTGTCTCTTAGTTCCGTGTTCCGGGGCTCTGCCGTCTGTGTGTACTCTCTTGCTGACGTCCGTGCTGTGTTTAATGGGCCATTCGCACACAAGGAGGGACATGGGTTCCAGATGACGGCCTATACAGGGAAAACGCCTTACCCCCGGCCTGGAGCGGTGAGACACACGCCACCTGCTGGCAGCCTGAGTGTCAGAGTGATTCAGTGGTCACAATTCAGTTGTTTTGGTTTTGAAAATTTAGATTTAATAGGGAGGAGTTTTTCATTTTGGGGGGGCGGGGCCAGTCAGAATTCAAAGCACCATTTCATTCAAACTTTATTTTTTTATAGTCTTGAATAGAAACAAATAAGAGTTAAAACTCCCAACAGGGGAGATTTTCCCTCACTTCCTGTCCTAGAGATGCAACAGGAAGTGAAAGGAAATCTTAACAACTATAGCTGGCTGCACAACGGTTAACTTTTAAGCAAACATTTGTATGAAAATCCTCAGTACATTCGATGGAACAGATAAAGGTTGAGTCTCCCCTTTAGGGGAGATTTTCCCTTCACTTTTTGCTGCATTTCTAGGACAGGAAGTGAAGGAAATCTTGACAACTATTTAAAGCTGTGCGCATACTAGTAAACTTTTGAATGATCATTCATATGAAAATTCTCAGTACGTTCGATGGAGCAGATAAGGGTTTAGACTCTCATAGGGGGGAGATTTTCCTTCACTTCCTGTCCTAGAGATGCAACAGGAAGTGAGAGGAAAATCTTGACGACCATCTAACGCTGGCCATACACTAGTAAATTTTTGAACAAATTATCCTACAAAGATTCTCAGTACGTTCGATGGAGCAGATAAGGGTTTAGACTCTCAAAAGGGGATTATTATATTTTTCTTCACTTCCTGTCCTAGAGATGCAACAGGAAGTGAAAGGAAAATCTTGACGACCATCTAACGCTGGCCATACACTAGTAAATTTTTTTTGAACAAATGTTCGTACAAAGATTCTCAGTACGTTCGACATCTTAATGAATGTTGTTCGAAAGTACCTCAAGTTTTTGTTTGCCCTTCGCATTCGATTTTGGTGACGGATGGACTCTACCAAATGAAAACCACATTCACTTCTAGAAATGTGTTTGAGGGAAAACTTTCCATCCTGCTCCTTAGAAAATTTCTTGCCACTGCAGTCAAAAAAAAAAAACGAATGTAAATTTGACCCCACAAATGATTAAAAAGATTGAAAGAACGTTCATAAAAAGAAAAGAACATCTGTAAAATGTTGGATTTCACTTTCTTGGTGATGATTGGTGGTTGGGAGAAATAGAGAGGAGGAATCTACCCAGCAACAGAAAAAAGGGAGGCGCAGATTCTTTACCCTTAAAAATGCCTCCTATAGAACCAAAAATAAAAAAAGAACTGAATGGTGTAGTAAATTTAATTCTACAAGTAAATATATATGGAATAAAATATTTGTCTGGAATAGTTTAAAAGTAGCTTAGGGTATCTTAAAAAAAAAAAAAAAATCAAATGTACAGAACGCCTGCAGTGAGAAGGCAGCAGCGGACATCTTACTACACCCAGCTACGTCTTGTATTTCGGAGAATTTTAGCAATAAAGTGAGCGTATATATAAATAAATATAGTACATTGACAACTCTGATGCTGTTTGGATGTTTCATTTTGAAAGCCTAAATATTATGTTTATAACTAAAAGACCACGTTCATTTAAAAGTATACTGTTGAATTTTCAGAAAACCCCGATTGTGATTTTTTTTTTTTTTTACTATATTATTATTAATATAATGTTATATTATAATATATACCGTATATACTCGAGTATAAGCCGAGTTTTTCAGCACATTTTTTGTGCTGAAAATCCCCCCCTCGGCTTATACTCGAGTCAAGCACTTTTCTGCAGCAGAGAATGACATTTTCCAAACTGAATTTGGGGCCCTGTATCTCGGTGCCACTTGGTTTTAAGAACCCCAAATTTGGTGTGCAAACCCAGTGGTACTAGCACTAAAACATATCCAAAGCTGGGGTTCCTAGCACCAAGTGGCCCCGAGATACGGGGCCCCAAATTCGGTTCGGAAAATGTCATTCTCTCCTGCAGAAAAGTGCTTGACATTTTCCGAACCGAATTTGGGGCCCCATATCTCGGGGCCACTTGATGCTAGGAACCCCAGCTTTGGATATGTTGTAGTGCTAGTTCCACTCGGATTGCAAACCAAATTTAGGGTTCCTAGTACCAAGTGGCCCCGAGATACGGGGCCCCAAATTTGGTTCGGAAAATGTCATTCTCTGCTGCAGAAAAGTGCTTGACATTTTCCAAACCGACTTTGGGGCCCCGTATCTCGGGGCCACTTGGTGCTAGGAACCCCAGCTTTGGATATGTTGGTTCTAAGAAACCCAAATTTGGTATGCACTACAACATATCCAAAGCTGGGGTTCCTAGCACCAAGTGGCCCTGAGATACGGAGCCCCAAAGTTGGTTCGGAAAATGTCATTCTCTGCTGCAGAAAAGTGCTTGACATTTTCCGAACTGAATTTAGGGCCCCATATCTCGGGGCCACTTAGTGCTAGGAACCCCAGCTTTGGATATGTTGTAGTGCTAGTTCCTCTGGGTTTGCACACTAAATTTGGGGTAGCTAGCACCAAGTGGCGCCGAGATACGGGGCCCCAAAGTTGGTTCGGAAAATGTCATTCTCTGCTGCAGAAAAGTGCTTGAGATTTTCCGAACCGAATTTGGGCCCCCGTATCTCAGTGCCACTTGGTTCTAAGAACCCCAAATTTGATGTGCAAACCCAGTGGAACTAGCACTACAACATTTCCAAAGATGGAGTTTCTAGCACCAAGTGGTCCCGAGATACGGGGCCCCAAAGTCGGTTCGGAAAAAGTCATTCTCTGCTGCAGAAAAGTGCTTGACATTTTCCGAACCGACTTTGGGGCCCCGTATCTCTGGGCCACTTGGTGCTAGGAACCCCAGCTTTGGATATGTTGTAGTGCTAATTCCACTGGGTTTGCACGCCAAATTTGGGGTTCCTAGCACCAAATAGCCCCCGAGATACGGTGCCCCAAATTCAGTCAACTGTGTCCATCTGCAGCAATGTCATTTCGGGACCCTTAGGGTCCAGAGACCCCCAATTTTGGCTGCAGCTAGGGGGGCATCTAGGAACCCTTAACTACCGAGTTTGAAGTTCGGGGGACCTATGGCTGCAAGTGGGCACAGTGAGGCTGCAAATGGGCACAGTGAGGCTGCATTGTTGACCCTCTTTTCCACTTACAGTAGCTGCACATTTCTCACCCTAGGCTTATACTCGAATCAATACGTTTTCCCAGTTTTTTGTGGTAAAATTAGGTGCCTCGGCTTATATTCGGGTCGGCTTATACTCGAGTATATACGGTATTTATTATATTATTATTATATTATATATGATATATTGTATATTATATTATAGTCTGTATCTGAGACAAAAGGAAACCTTTGAATAAATACAGTTTATCGAATAAACACATTTTCAGATCCTCCCGGGAAATGTCTGGGAGGAAAGTATTTTAGTCCTTGAAAACTATATCGAAGAATTTCATGAACGGAGTCCTCCAGGGTTTTGATACAAGGACTCCATTCATGTAATTCTTTAATATAATTTCAAGGACTGAACTGCCTTCCTCTGAGACATACACTGGGAAGATCTGAGAACATGTATATTGAAAAGCATCAGATACGAATAATTTATTCTTTGTTTATGCTTTATTCTGCTTGTCCATTAAAACTACATGTAAAATCATTCTGTGCTAATGGAGCAAAATCGAATGTTCTCAGGCTTTATTCTTTGCAAAACAAAACAGTGAAAAATACTGCATTATAGTCACCAGATGGCGCTGAGGAGCAGATTTTTTTTTTTTTGATAGCTCCATCTAGTGGCCATTTGGTGGTACTTTCCCCATTCACTTTTTTCAATGAATAACATTCAATCTTCAGAGCAATCGATTTTGCCCCCTTTTCACACACAAATTATCATGCAGTTTTGACAGATGAACAGCTATACAACATTTTTTTATAAAAGCACTCTACAGTCTGCCATAGAAAGCCTTAGACGACCATTCTGCAAATGTCTTCTTGGTTTATCAGCTTGCAAGTGACTGTCCTGGAAAAAGTATGTGGATGGGGGGGGGGGGGTTAAGGCCCGGTTCACACCTATGCATTTTTTTGAAGTGCGTTTTCAGTTTTTCAGAAACGCACTACAGTCCATTTAACCTGGTTTCCTACGGATGTAGTTAACATCTGTGCATTTTATAGACAGGGCCAGGGACTTTTTTTTTCTGGTTTTTGGTTCCATGGACTTCAATGGATCAAAATCGTGTATTGAAAAAACGCAAAATGCACCTGCAATATCCAAACTGCAACCTGCATAGGTGGGAATCAGGCCTAAGACTTTACTTGCCGCATGCTTCACGCTGCTTTTGGTATTCCTATGGACTTGTATGAAGTGAAAAGCGGCTCTGTAATGCAAACGAAGGTTCCTAGTACTTTATAACGTTAGGAGTGTCTTGCATCGGTGAGCACTGTATCCTTCCTCATTGGACTTGTCACGTGTCTTCCAGTGCGCGGGTGGCTTCTCGGTGGCCAACATTCGCTCCAGTCGGCATTTCGGTGAGGATGTGCTGAGGTTTGTGCGGACACATCCGCTCATGTACACTTCGGTGTACCCCGTGAACCGCAAACCCCTCCTCCTCCTTTCAGACGTGGCCTACACCTTCACCAGCATCGCTGTGGACATCGTGCCGGCCTCCGACGGGGAGTACACCGTCCTCTTTCTGGGTACAGGTGAGAGAGAGCAGCTCATGGTCATTAGACTTCCATCTCTACAAATGGGGTCACTGGTGTTATGGGCTGACACCTTGTCTCCTTCCTGTTATCAGATCGTGGTACGGTCCAGAAGGTGATGATCCTACCCAAAGGTCCCGAGGAGACGGAAGGTGTCACTCTGGAGGAGGTCGAAGTGTTCCGGGTAAAGTTCCTTTTTTTTTTTAATCTACTGTATGTATAGAGAACTTTATTTCACTCATTGACACTTCTGATGAAGCAGATTTAATTCCGCAAAACACGTTGGGTAGAGGTCCTCTCAACGTTGGGTAGAGGTAGAGGTCCTCTCAACGTTGGGTAGAGGTAGAGGTCCTCTCAATGTTGGGTAGAGGTAGAGGTCCTCTCAACGTTGGGTAGAGGTAGAGGTCCTCTCAACGTTGGGTAGAGGTAGAGGTCCTCTCAACCTATTTACATTGAGGAACCCTTGAAATAACTTTCTGGTCTCGGGGAACCCCTGCTAATAATTACTGTATCTACAGCTCATGGTACAGTAGGGTCACTGGAAAGAATGCTCCTTTACATGGTGGTCAAGATTCCCCCTCACAGATAGACAAAAAGATCATTGTTGTCAGTGATTACGTAACTGAAAGGCAGACATTGCTCAAGGAACCCCTTGCAACCTCTGAAGGAACCCTGGCTGATTTTAGAGGATCTGAGGGAACAAGCCTATAATTAGGTAGAGCTACCATTTTAAATCACAGAACCTCTTGCTTCAGGCCAGGGCCAGGCCCAGGAGTTGGCAAAAGAGCTGGCCACCTTGGGCATGAGGGTGCAGAAAGGGCAGGACCTGCAACCTAACCTGCTAAAATAGTAGCTAATGGGGGGGGGGGGGAACCTTGGAGGAACCTTTACAACAAAGTCTGAAGGCAAGGCTGGAATTTAGCTCCAAGCTTCCAACTCTACTTTGGAGACTGGTTTCCCAACAACAACATGTTAAATACTCAAAGTAACACAAAAAGGTTTTTCTGTTGACCCAAAGGTCAGATTATTTCATTAACTGGCAGCCTTGGGACCTGCCATTCATTTTAAATGGTGTCTTAAAAGGTCCCTTTGTGTTAGTGGCTCATGCCCTGTTTGAGGACAATGTCATCTCTGGAAGTGTGGGCCCCATCATGACAGATTTATGACCATGATCCCTGCGGGAATTAAGACTTTACCGCCCTGATGGCAGCCCCAGTGTCTGGACTTAAACCCTGGGAGGTCCAGGTGCCTATAAATGTTCATCCCAACGCTTGCGGGCTGGAAGTTTGAGGTACTCCATGCAAGTTCATTATTGAAGAATGGCTCAGGACCTTGTAATAGGATTGTCTATAGAGGGAGCTTGGTGGACATTTTCGTATAAGGCCCTTCCACTTTGGGCTATAGATCTCAGCTGTAGACCTCTTCTGATTACACATCATTTGCAGTGTATGTTTATTATATTTCATTGTATCTCACACAGGTTCCGTCTCCTGTTAAAAATATCAGGATATCGTCTAAGAGGGTAAGTGCTGTACTGTTACTGTAGTGATTGGTGCATTGACTGGGAGTTGGGCATGTCAATAGAACGATAGCATAAGTAAGGTTTTGACCAAAACGCGATTGTGTGTTCATTATATTAGGGCAGTGGTCTCCAAACTGCGGTTGGGGGGGTGGCCCTTTGCTTGCTTTTATCTGGCCCTTGGGGTGCTATTTTATTCTCTGACACCAATGATGGGGCACAGTTCCTCCCAATAACGCCCAACAATGGAGCCCAATGACACCAACGATGGGGCACTATTCTTCCCACTGACACCAATGATGGGGCACTATTCCTCCCACTGACGCCAATGATGGAGCACATTTCCTCCCACTGACACCAATGATGGAGCACATTTCCTCCCACTGACATCAATGATGGGGCACTGTTCCTCCCACTGACACCAATGATGGGGCACTGTTCCTCCCACTGACACCAATGATGGGGCACTGTTCCTCCCACTGACACCAATGATGGGGCACTGTTCCTCCCACTGACACCAATGATGGGGCACTATTCCTCCCACTGACACCAATGATGGAGCACATTTCCTCCCACTGACAACAATGATGGAGCACATTTCCTCCCACTGACAACAATGATGGAGCACATTTCCTCCCACTGGCACCAACGAAGGGTGCACATTTAGCAACAGTGGGGCACATTCCCTCCCACTAACAGCAATGGTGGAGCACATTTACCACGATGGGGTACATTCCCTCCCACTGACACCAACTTCCTTCCACTGACATCAACGTTGGGGCACATTTCCTCTCACTGATGCCAACGAAGGGTGCACATTTCCCAACAGTGGGGCACATTTCCTCCCACTGACACCAATGATGGGGGATTGTTTACTCCTACTGACGCTGGGACATTTTGTACTCCTAAGGGCCACAGTCCGGCCCCCCCTAAAGTCTGAAGGACGGTAAACTGGCCCTTGGTTTAGAAAGTTTGGAGACCCCTGCATTAATCAGTGCTACATTCCACAGGCATTTGTGCCAGAGCACCGGTTCCCAATCTTCCAGGTAATTTGCGGTAGAATTTGTTTTCTTTGTTGTCAATGGAACGATTTCTATAATTTAATTAAGAGGCAACTCATAGACCTACATTGTGAGAAGGGGCAATAAAGCACAACCATTGTGTAGCACTGCAAAGCAGGAAGTAGAGCCTGGGTAATGATCTTCCTCCTTGCCCTGTTCAGCGCTGGGAGTGTTGAATTATTGTCTGAGCTGGCCCAGCTCTTCCTTCCCCTCCCTAACTTTTTATGTAGCTGCCAGGGGGGGGGGGGGGGAGGGTAAAGGGTAACACCATAGAGCAGCCTTTCTTTTTTAGATCGGAGGTAACCTTGAGGTAATTTTTAGGTCCCAGGGATCCCTTGCTAATAATGGTTATATCTACAGCTCATGGTAGATGAGATAATTTTTTTTTAGTAGCCCCCTAAATTAAGTAAAAAATATTTTCAGTAATAATCATCAAATTAAATTAATTAATTAATTAATAATATTGCCAGGAAAGAAATTGTAGTGGTTCTTTACATCGGTGGCCAGTGGAGAAGTGACTTTCTACACTGGTGGCCATTGGGGAGGTGACCCCTTACGTTGGTGGCCATTGGGGAAGTGACCCCCTTATGTTGGTGGTCAGTGAAGAAATGATCCCCTACATTGCTGGTCATTGGAGAAGTGACCCCTTACGTTGGTGGCCAATGGAGAAGTGACCCCTTATGTTAATGGTCATTGGAGAAGTGACCCTCTACATTGCTGGTCATTGGAGAAGTGACCCCTTACGTTGACGGCCAATGGAGAAGTGACTTTCTACACTGGTGGTCATTAGGGAGGTGATCCATTACGTTGGTAATCAGTGGAGAAGTGACCGCCTTATATTGGTGGCCATTGGAGAAGTGACCCCTTATGTTAATGGTCATTGGAGAAGTGACCCTCTACATTGCTGGTCATTGGAGAAGTGACCCTACCTTGGCGGCCAATGGAGAAGTGACTTTCTACACTGGTGGCCATTAGGGAGGTGACCCCTTACGTTGGTAATCGGTGGAGAAGTGACCGCCTTATATTGGTGGCCATTGGAGAAGTGACCCCTTATGTTAGTGGTCATTGGAGAAGTGACCCCCTATGTTGGTGGCCAATGGAGAAGTGACTTCCTACACTGGTGGCCATTAGGGAGGTGACCCCTTACATTGGTGGCTATTGGGGAAGTGACCCCGTTATGTTGGTGGTCAGTGAAGAAATGATCCCCTACATTGCTGGTCATTGCAGAAGTGACCCCTTATGTTGGTGGCCAATGGAGAAGTGACTTTCTACACTGGTGGCCATTAGGGAGGTGACCCCTTACGTTGGTATTTAGTGGAGACGTGACCGCCTTATATAGGTGGCCATTGGAGAAGTGACCCCCTACATTGGTAGCCAATGGAGAAGTGACTTCCCACACTGGTGGCCATTGGGGAGGTGACCCCTTACATTGGTGGCCATTGGAGAAGTGACCCCTTACGTTGGTGGTCAGTGGAGAAATGATCCCCTACATTGCTGAATATTGGAGAAGTGACCCCTTACATTCATTCCACAGACCCCTGGTTGAGAAAGAGGGCTGTAGAGTGTCACTGGAGAAATAGCTCTGACATCAAATCCAAGATGGCGGCACCTAGCAGCAGTCTCAGGGATTTTGGATGTAAAATAATACATATTAAATACACATTTACTCTTAGAGGATTGTTGTTGACACAAAAGGTCCCTTCAAAGCACCAGCTGCTGTCATGTTAACTGTTCTGAACTAAGAAGAAACCATACATAATGTAAAGCCATTGTCGGGGTAGAGTGTAGATGAAGTATACGGGACCTGATGAAATCATTATAGAATGACTCTAAGCCCTTATTGCAGAGTTTGTCCTCATCTGTCATACATATGAATTGCAGCACCAGCTATACGTGTCTTCAGATGCCGGAGTGACCCAGATTTCCCTCCACCGCTGCCCAGTCTATGGAGACTCCTGTGCGGACTGCTGTCTCTCCAGAGATCCGTATTGTGCATGGGATGGAAAGGCCTGTGCCCGCTACACTCCGTCACCCATGAGGTAGGTGTGAGATGGAAGTGGTGGACATCTTGGCCTACAGAGTTACCTTGGTGGCACAAAATTAACTGAAATCCAATTATTCAAAGAACAACCTGCCAGTTCCCTTAGTTGGTTTGCTTTTCATTTTGTTAGCAAAAAGTAGTACACTCCCCTCACTGGAACCCATGTCTCCTACCTCCCCTCCGTTCCCTGTAATAGAAGAGGTATTATACCCCTGTGTCTCCTACCTCCCCTCCGTTCCCTGTAATAGAAGAGGTATTATACCCCTGTGTCTCCTACCTCCCCTCCCTTCCCTGTAATAGAAGAGGTATTATACCCCTGTGCCTCCTACCTCCCCTCCGTTCCCTGTAATAGAAGAGGTATTATACCCCTGTGTCTCCTACCTCCCCTCCCTTCCCTGTAATAGAAAAGGTATTATACTCCTGTGTCTCCTACCTCCCCTCCATTCCCTGTAATAGAAAAGGTATTATACTCCTGTGTCCCCTACCTCCCCTCCGTTCCCTGTAATAGAAGAGGTATTATACCCCTGTGTCTCCTACCTCCCCTCCATTCCCTGTAATAGAAGAGATATTATACCCCTGTGTCTCCTACCTCCCCTCCATTCCCTGTAATAGAAGATGTATTATACTCCTGTGTCTCCTACCTCCCCTCCGTTCCCTGTAATAGAAGAGGTATTATACTCTTGTGTCTCCTACCTGCCCCCCATTCCCTGTAATAGAAGAGGTATTATACTCCTGTGTCTCCTACCTCCCCTCCATTCCCTGTAATAGAAGAAGTATTATACCCCTGTGTCTCCTACCTCCCCTCCATTCCCTGTAATAGAAGATGTATTATACCCCTGTGTCTCCTACCTTCCCTGTAATAGAAGAGGTATTATACTCCTGTGTCTCCTACCTCCCCTCCATTCCCTGTAATAGAAGAAGTATTATACCCCTGTGTCTCCTACCTCCCCTCCATTCCCTGTAATAGAAGAGGTATTATACCCCTGTGTCTCCTACATCCCCTTCATTCCCTGTAATTGAAGAGGTATTATACCCCTGTATCTCCTACCTCCCCTCCATTCCCTGTAATAGAAGAGATATTATACCCCTGTGTCTCCTACCTTCCCTCCATTCCCTGTAATAGAAGAGGTATTATACTCCTGTGTCTCCTACCTCCCCTCCATTCCCTTTAATAGAAGAGGTATTATACTCCTGTGTCTCCTACCTCCCCTCCATTCCCTCTAATAGAAGAAGTATTATACCCCTGTGTCTCCTACCTCCCCTCCGTTCCCTGTAATAGAAGAGGTATTATACCCCTGTGTCTCCTACCTCCCCTCCATTCCCTGTAATAGAAGAGATATTATATCCCTGGGTCTCCTACCTCCCCTCCATTCCCTGTAATAGAAGAGATATTATATCCCTGTGTCTCCTACCTCCCCTCCATTCCCTGTAATAGAAGACATATTATACCCCTGTTTCTCCTACCTCCCCTACGTTCCCTGTAATAGAAGAGGTATTATACCCCTGTGTCTCCTACCTCCCCTCCGTTCCCTGTAATAGAAGAGGTATTATACCCCTGTGTCTCCTACCTCCCCTCCGTTCCCTGTAATAGAAGAGATATTATACCCCTGTGTCTCCTACCTCCCCTCCGTTCCCTGTAATAGAAGATGTATTATACCCCTGTGTCTCCTACCTCCCCTCCATTCCCTGTAATAGAAGAGGTATTATAGCCCTGTGTCTCCTACCTCCCCTCCCTTCCCTGTAATAGAAGAGATATTATACCCCTGTGTCTCCTACCTCCCCTCCATTCCCTGTAATAGAAAAGGTATTATACTCCTGTGTCTCCTACCTCCCCTCCGTTACCTGTAATAGAAGAGGTATTATACCCCTGTGTCTCCTACCTCCCCTCCATTCCCTGTAATAGAAGAGATATTATACCCCTGTGTCTCCTACCTCCCCTCCATTCCCTGTAATAGAAGATGTATTATACTCCTGTGTCTCCTACCTCCCCTCCGTTCCCTGTAATAGAAGAGGTATTATACCCCTGTGTCTCCTACCTCCCCTCCGTTCCCTGTAATAGAAGAGGTATTATACTCTTGTGTCTCCTACCTGCCCCCCATTCCCTGTAATAGAAGAGGTATTATACTCCTGTGTCTCCTACCTCCCCTCCATTCCCTGTAATAGAAGAAGTATTATACCCCTGTGTCTCCTACCTCCCCTCCATTCCCTGTAATAGAAGATGTATTATACCCCTGTGTCTCCTACCTTCCCTGTAATAGAAGAGGTATTATACTCCTGTGTCTCCTACCTCCCCTCCATTCCCTGTAATAGAAGAAGTATTATACCCCTGTGTCTCCTACCTCCCCTCCATTCCCTGTAATAGAAGAGGTATTATACCCCTGTGTCTCCTACATCCCCTTCATTCCCTGTAATAGAAGAGGTATTATACCCCTGTATCTCCTACCTCCCCTCCATTCCCTGTAATAGAAGAGATATTATACCCCTGTGTCTCCTACCTTCCCTCCATTCCCTGTAATAGAAGAGGTATTATACTCCTGTGTCTCCTACCTCCCCTCCGTTCCCTGTAATAGAAGAGGTATTATACTCCTGTGTCTCCTACCTCCCCTCCGTTCCCTGTAATAGAAGAGGTATTATACCCCTGTATCTCCTACCTCCCCTCCATTCCCTGTAATAGAAGAGATATTATACCCCTGTGTCTCCTACCTCCCCTCCATTCCTGTGAATAGAAGAGATATTATACTCCTGTGTCTCCTACCTCCCCTCCATTCCCTCTAATAGAAGAAGTATTATACCCCTGTGTCTCCTACCTCCCCTCCGTTCCCTGTAATAGAAGAGGTATTATACTCCTGTGTCTCCTACCTCCCCTCCATTCCCTGTAATAGAAGAGATATTATATCCCTGTGTCTCCTACCTCCCCTCCATTCCCTGTAATAGAAGAAGTATTATACCCCTGTGTCTCCTACCTCCCCTCCATTCCCTGTAATAGAAGAGATATTATATCCCTGTGTCTCCTACCTCCCCTCCATTCCCTGTAATAGAAGAGATATTATATCCCTGTGTCTCCTACCTCCCCTCCATTCCCTGTAATAGAAGACATATTATACCCCTGTGTCTCCTACCTCCCCTCCGTGTGTTTGTATGCATACCAGATAGGGACCTTAGATTGTAAGCTCCTTGAGGGCAGGGACTGACGTGAAAAGACAGTGGAAAATGTTCTGCACTATATAAATACCTGTAATAAATTAGACCACTATTGACAGTTGTCATTTAAAGTGATTATTCACAATGTACATCTCCCTTATTTCCATCTCTCCCTGTATTTACCCTTCTCCCATTGGTTCTTGTTTATTAGGAGGAGTCGGCGTCAGGATGTGAGACACGGGGACCCAATGAGGCAGTGCAGAGGGTACAACATGCAAGGTGAGGGCAGTGCTGCATGCGCAGGTTATCTTTTCTCAGAATTGTCACTATATTTCCCCGACATCTGCTACATTTCAGACTGTTCTTCCTTTGCAGTGGACAGAGGGGTCTCTGAGCGCCTACAGATAGGAGTGGAAGGTGGAAGCGTCTTTCTTCAGTGCGATACCCATTCTCCGCTCGAGAGCGTCACTTGGTTACTGCAGAGAGAGGGCTCCCAGCATCGGAAGGAGGTCAGACTGGTAATGAATGAACTCTGAGATGGGAAGTGAGGGGGAATCGGCAATAGAAATCCAACAGAGGTTCTAACACCCCCTCTCTTTCTCTCCCCCCCTCTTTCTCTCTCCCCCCCCTTTTCTCTCTCACCCCCCCCTTTTTCTCTCCCCCTCTCTCCCTTCCCCCTACCCCCCCCCCTCCCTCTGCCTTCCCCCTCTCTCTGCCTTCCCCCTCTTCTCCCTTCCTCTCCCCCCCTCTCTCTCTTCCTCCTCCCCTCCCTCTCCCCCCCCCCCCTTCTTTCTCACTCCCCCCATCCCTCTCCCTCTCCTCCTCCCCCTCTCTCTTAGAGCAATTACAAGTTCAGAGATAATAGGCTGTTATATGCAAATCCAGACTTTAGCCATAAGGACTCATTTACACTCGCTTCGACTGGAAAACTCACATTAAAGCGCCTACCACTTTCAACATGCTTTTTTTGAACCTTTTTTGAAGTGTGTGTGTTGATATCTTCTACCTGCAATACCTCCATAACAATGTGAAGCTAAAGCTAAATAAAAGCCTCTTAAATGCCACAGCTGCTGTTAAGTAGTGTTGTCATAGACTTCTATGGAGGCTTTGGAGTGTCATATTTGGGTTTGCATTTTTTGAAGCTAAGCAAACCCAAATATGTGACCAGGACTGTAAGGTCACCATTTTATTTAGTGACAGGAGCTTTTATTGGTATTCAGATTTTTTTTTTAATTTAATTTATTTTTGAAAGCAGAGTTCATGCCATGCTTTGAAACAAGTGTAAGCGAGCCCTAAAAGTTAATCTTTGTCCAATAACTCTAGGATGGTTGGTCCTAAAAGAGGTACTCCAGGCAGGAGGGGGCGAGGAAGCAGGAAAGGGATGCGCTGCGAGCGGAGGGGGTGAGAAAGGGATGCGCTGCCAGCGGAGGGGGCGAGGAAGGGATGCGCTGCGAGCGGAGGGGGTGAGAAAAGGATGCGCTGCGAGCGGAGGGGGCGAGAAAAGGATGCGCTGCAAGCGGAGGGGGCGAGGAAGCAGGAAAGGGAGAAAAGGGAGGAAAAAAAAGGGAGAAAAGTTCATCTTTGTCCAATAACTCTAGGATGGTTGGTCCTAAAAGAGGTACTCCAGGCAGGAGGGGGTGAGGAAGCAGGAAAGGGATGCGCTGCGAGCGGAGGGGGCGAGGAAGCAGGAAAGGGACGCGTTGTGAGCAGAGGGGGCGAGAAAGGGATGCGCTGCGAGCGGAGGGGGCGAGGAAGCAGGAAAGGGACGCGCTGCGAGCGGAGGGGGCGAGGAAGCAGGAAATGGATGCGCTGCGAGCAGAGGGGGTGAGAAAGGGATGCGCTGCCAGCGGAGGGGGCGAGGAAGCAGGAAAGGGATGCGCTGCGAGCGAAGGGGGCAAGGAAGCAGGAAGGGGACGCGTTTTGAGCGGAGGGGGTGAGGAAGCAGGAAAGGAACGCGTTGTGAGCGGAGGGGGTGAGGAAGCAGGAAAGGGACGCGTTGTGAGCGGAGGGGGTGAGGAAGCAGGAAAGGGACGCGTTGTGAGCGGAGGGGGTGAGGAAGCAGGAAAGGGACGCGCTGCGAGCAGAGGGGGTGAGAAAGGGATGCACTGCCAGCGGAGGGGGCGAGGAAGCAGGGAAGGGATGCGCTGCGAGCAGAGGGGGCGAGGAAGGGATGCGCTGCGAGCGGAGGGGGCGAGAAAGGGATGCGCTGCGAGCGGAGGGGGCGAGGAAGCAGGAAAGGGATGCGCTGCAAACGGAGGGGGTGAGGAAGCAGGAAAGGGATGCGCTGCAAGCGGAGGGGGTGAGGAAGCAGGAAAGGGATGCGCTGCAAGCGGAGGGGGTGAGGAAGCAGGAAAGGGATGTGCTGCGAGCGGAGGGGGTGAGGAAGCAGGAAAGGGACGCGCTGCAAGAGGAGGGGGTGAGAAAGCAGGAAAGGGACGTGCTGCAAGAGGAGGGGGCGAGAAAGCAGGAAAGGGACGTGCTGCAAGAGGAGGGGGCGAGAAAGCAGGAAAGGGATGCGCTGCGAGAGGGGGGGGGGAGCAGGGAGGGGGATGTGTTGGAAGTGGGGCGGGGCGAGGAGGCAGGGAATGCAGTGCCAGGGAAGTATTGGCTATAACAATCCATCTCTGTCACCTCCTACTGACACTCCGTCTCGGTATTCAGGCTGCTACACTGTAGCTGGGCCCTTTGTAGTGATAAGAGAACAGTCTTGCTGGTGAATGGCGCTGACCCTTCAGGCTTTTGTAACATCCTCCCAGCTATAAATGGGAGTTGATATTCCATGGATTTGCTGGAAATGACATTGCGGATAGGAAATGATAATATGACTATTTCTTATTTCCTATCTTTTGTCCCAGAGCCAGCAGCTGTCATGTCTGTTCCATGGGATGTTCAGTATGGAGGAAATCACAGACCCCCAGCTGAGCTCTGACGTCACGGTTTTTCCTCCCGTACATTGTATTCCTGGCATATTTCAGATTGACAAACTAGAATTAGGTGTGATGTGGGAATTTTCTTGTCACCACAGGATATGGAGATGACACATCTCAACTTGATTTATTAAAATATCCTTAAGAAAGTACGTTACCCAGAGATGCCAATCCAACACAGACTTTCACATCCATAGTGACTTTTTTTTAAACCCCTATATGCCCTTTAAGGCTTTGTAGTGGCAGAGGAGAGGCTACATGGGATTCCCAATTATGTGATTGGCTATCACATACTCAAGTGCTTGTCCTACTGACTCCTGATCACCAGCAGTGGCCAGGAGCAGTCAGTGACAGTGCGGTCAGAGTGCTAGGGGCGTGCAATTGAGCATAAAACAGCAGTGTTATCCTCATGCATAGATATGGCAACACAGCATAAAGCCCACCTCCATGGATATAGATGGCTAAAAGGATTTAAAAGAACTAGCAAAAGTGTGTAGGGGGCTAAGTAATAGGGTGAAGTGATCGGGAGGTCCTATTACAGGTGGTGGTAGGAACTGTGGTAGGGTAACCGTAACCAGGGGATGGTTAGGAGCCATGCATAGTGGCCTGAGAGGTAAGTGCCTTGAACAGATGGATGAGGTGGTCAAGAGAGAATGCAGGGGGAGTGGGAAGTGAGGTATCAACAGAGAGTGGAGTAGGTGAGGGCTGCACTCTGTAGGGGTGGGGAAGAGGGCCAGGGAGGTATGCACTGTAAACAGTGGGTGGAAGGGTGGTTTTAGCATGGCTGAGGAGGAAAACATTGGCAGAAGGGTATACTCTCTAAGCTGGGGCTGAGGTGACCAAGGAGGTATGTGCATTGATTGGGAAGGTGACTGAAAAGGGATACATTGGGCAGGGAGGTATACGCTCTTTGCTGAGGTGACCAGGGAGGTATGTGCTCTGCACATACCATACCGACTCCTACCACCATTGGCTTACCAGTACCGCCATACCCACGCCTACCTAGAGCACCACACCTACTCCTACAAACATATTCCACCGCCACTGGCTTACCTGCACCACCATACCCCACTACCATCATTTGCCTACCAAGACCACCATACCTACTCCTACCAAGACCACCATTCCCACTCCTACCAACACATTCCACCACCACTGGCTTACCAGGTACCACCATAGGCCTACTTAGACCATCATACCTACTACTACAACCATTCACTTACCAGTAACACATACCCACCCCCCTACCAAGACCACCATACCTACCACTACCAACACATTTCCACTAGTTTACCAGTACCACACCTACAACCATTGGCATACCAGTACCACCATGCCCACTTCTACTACCACACCCTACCAGTACCACCATTGGCATACCAGTACCACCATGCCCACTTTTACTACCACACCCTACCAGTACCACCATTGGCCTACTAAGACCACCATACCTACCCCTACCAACACATCCCACCACCATTGGCTCACCAGTACCACCATGCCTACAAACACATTCCACCGCCACTGGCTTACCAGTACCACCATGCCCACTCCTACCACCATTGGCTGATCAGTACCACAACTACTCCTACCACCATACCAGTACCACTATACCTACTCCTACCAACACCTCCCACCACTGGCTTACCAGTACCACCTTATCCCCTCCTACCACCATTGGGTTACCAGTGTATAAAGATATGCAGCGCTAGAAATACAAGCATGAACTACGTAAATAAAAATCCACTGTCATTGAGTGTAAAAAGCCCATGTTCCAAGAAATGGCATCACCCTCAGTCTAAATATGACAAGCTGAGGTGAACTATGAAATCCTCCACCGCACACCAACACACCGGGCCTCTTACCGTAGGAAAATGGACCACTAGGTCATTTTCTGTGGTAAGAGGCCCAGTGTGTTGGTGTGCGGTGGAGGATCTCATAGTTCACCTCAGCTTGTCATATTTAGACTGTGGGCGATGCCATTTCTTGGAACATGGACTCTTTACACTCAGTGGCTTTTTATTTACATAGTTCATGCTTGTATTTCTAGCGCTGCATATCTTTATACATTTTTGAAATATTGTTACCTATATTTTATGCTAGCTGCTGAATAGACCTTAGCGCAGTGATTCATTTTATTTATTGGCTTACCAGTACCACCACCACCACCACACCCTACCAGTAGCACTATACCCACTACTACCAACGCATCCCACCACCACTGGCTTACCAGTACCATCATACGCATTCCTACCACCACACCTTCCACCACTGACCTGCCAGTACCACCATACCTAGATTTCTACAACTACACCCTATTGGCACTATCATATCACCACACCCCACTACCATTACCACCATGTCTAGTAGGACAATCTCTGAAAAGTTATAAAGACTAGTTGATGTATTCAGCTGAGACAGCCTTCCCCTGGAACAATGATGCAAGAAGCACAAAAGGACGACAGGGGGGTCCAGAAAGTGTATTATGAGATTTAGAATTTCACAATCATACTTCCCACCAGGGGCTATATTAGATAGAACTGTAAAGTGTAATTTACAGCTATTCGTTAATTTAATATGTTTGCTTAATAGGTACGACTCCAGGCCATGGAGGGTGGGGCAATTCTCCGCTCGGTCCAGACAAATGATGCCGGTTTGTACACCTGCTTGGGGACAGAAAATGGATTCCGAAGGTCACGTGGGAAAATCAGATTAACAGTTTTACCCCGGGAACTGCTGGAAAAACTGACGTCTTCCCCAACCCTGCTCCCACCACCAGCTCAGTGCCCGCCTGCCCGCCGGCAGAAGACACGAACTCAAACAGACAGGAACTGAGGCGGTTATAACACGGACCTTGTGGCAAAGGGGTCTGTCCAACCATAGTTCCAAGACCCACTTCAACACAAGAGACTCCAAGTACTGGGAGACTGTATGGGAGGATCCTACACAACTCACTACCAGACCTCCAAAACGCAAAAGCCCTCCCTAACCTCTTGACCCAGAAGCTGTTGAAGGAGGAGCCTGCATAACTCCCTCCCCAACCTCCTGACCCAGAAGCCGTTGAGGGAGGAGCCTTAACACTACCCCAAATTCTTACCCACAAATGCTTGGGGACTTAACAACTCACTACCAGACACCCTCACCCAGTTGAGTTTGTGGAAGTGGCCTTCAAAACACCACCAGATATCCTAATCCAGAGGCCATTATATGAGGAGCCTTTACAACTCGCTACCCAATATCCTGACCCAGAAGCCATTGTGCGAGGAAGCTGAACGCCTCACTACCCAACACCCAGACCCACAAATGTTTGTGGAAAGGGGCTTCAACAACTGACCCAGGCAAGGTTGGGGTCTTCACAACACCACCAGATATCCTCACCCAAAACATAAGTCATGGGAAGAGCCTACCAAACCAGTTAGCAGGCATCCTTAACCAGAAGTGGTTGTGCCAAGAACCTACAACTTAAAACCACTAGACAACCTGACCCAAAAGTGGTTGTAGGAGGAACCTACACAAGTATCCAACACCTTGACCCAAAAAAAAAGAAAACAAAATGGTTGAGTTGTAGCAGGTGAAAAGATGTTTAGCAATAGTAAGACATTCCAGAACGATCCATTGTATAGAGAACTCTGTGTATGTAGCGAGAGTGATGCTGTGTGAATTCTCTATTTATCACAAACACTGGATGCCCGATTTTATGTTGCAGCCTGTGAGCAGAAGCCTTTTGTGTATAGTCTATATATTGCCCTGTGTCTCCATTCTGTGCGCATTGTAGCTTCCCGTCCACAACAGAACTGCACAGCACAGAGCACATCGACCTGGACTAAGACTCATCGATGGCGCTGGCACACACCTACCTTTTCTAGGAAGGTCAAATCTGCAATTTCTTTTTTTTTTTTTTGTGTTTCTTGATGTAATTCCTATTTGTTCCATGTTTTAGGTCATGATTTTATGTATATATTGTATGATAGTTCTGCTTCATGCTGCACATTTTTTTTTTTGTTAAACAAATTAAAATTGAACTTTATTCAGGCTGACAAAGTGATGTGGTTCACAAACAAGACTGGGATGTCCAGCATGATCTTTTCCTCCCCTCCCCCAACTCCACCCACGTCATTCATTCACAGAGTTGTGTAAATAAATGAATGAACTACAACTACTGTCCGCCACCGGCTTGTAGTTCTCAATGAAACCGCGAGGGCGCTAGCGAGCGCTCTCCTAGTTCATTGATTCTTTCTGCCTTTTGTCAAAGGTACAGGCAGGCTGTGTACCGAGAGTCTTGGTGCTCGGGGCCACTTGGTGCTAGGAACCCCATACCCAGTGGAACTAGCACTAAAACATATCCAAAGCTGGGGTTCCTAGCACCAAGTGGCCCCTGAGATACGGGGGCCCCAAAGTCAGTCAACTGTGTCCATCTGCAGCAATGTCTTTTCGGGACCCTTTGGGTCAAGAGACCCCAAATTTTGGCTGCAGCTAAGGGGGCATCTAGGAACCCCTAACTACTGAGTTTGACGTTTGGGGTTCCTAGCACCAAGTGGCCCCGAGATACGGGGCCCCAAATTCGGTTCAGAAAATGTCAAGCACTTTTCTGCAGCAGAGAATGACCTTTTCCGAACCGACTTTGGTGCCCGGTATCTCTGGGCCACTTGGTGCTAGGTACCCCATCCATTGGATATGTTGTAGTGCTAGTTTTTACTGTGTTTGCACACCAAATTTGGGGTTCCTAGCACCAAGTGGCCCCCGAGATACAGGGCCCCAAAGTCAGTCAACTGTGTCCATCTGCAGCATTGTCATTTCGGGACCCTTTGGGTCCAGAGACCCCAAATTTTGGCTACAGCTAGGGGGGGCATCTAGGAACCCTTAACTACCGAGTTTGAAGTTTGGGGTTCCTAGTACCAAGTGGCCCCCGAGATACGGGGCCCCAAATTTGGTCAACTGTGTCCATCTGCAGCAATGTCATTTCGGGACCCTTTGGGTCCAGAGACCCCAAATTTTGGCTGCAGCTAGGGGGGCATCTAGGAACCCTTAACTACCGAGTTAGAAGTTTGGGGTTCCTAGCACCAAGTGGCCCCGAGATACGGGGCCCCAAACTCGGTTCGGAAAATGTCATTCTCTGCTGCAGAAAAGTGCTTGACTCGAGTATAAGCCGAGGGAGGGGCATTTTTAGCTAAAAAAAAAATGTGCTGAAAAGCTCAGGTTATACGCGAGTATATACGGTAAATCAAAATTTATTTTTTTTTGCAAAATCTTTTTTATGAAATTTTTCATTAGCATACAAAAGTAAATGAAAATTTTGACTTTAAAATGAACACTGCTGGTCAAATGTCCAGAAATGAAGCTTATTTTTAGTAGCTCCATAAAATCATGGAAATGACTGGAGATGCCTCCTAACAAGGCCACTAATCCATCAAAATCAAAGCCACCACGGGAATGCAAAGAGCAAGTCTTCCAATTATTGTATACCGCCACCCACCACACACCGATCAGCCATAAATGGTACCACTACTCACCTAACATTAGGTAAGCTCCCCCCCTTTTGCTGCCAAAACCCATAAAGGCATGAACTCTGGGCTGTGGGATCTGGCACCAAGACGTCACCAGCAGAAGTCACCAGCAGAAGGCTTCACCAGCAGAAGTCACCAGCAGAAGGCCTCACCAGCAGAAGGCCTCACCAGCAGAAGGCCTCACCAGCAGAAGGCCTCACCAGCAGAAGTCACCAGCAGAAGGCCTCACCAGCAGAAGTCACCAGCAGAAGGCCTCACCAGCAGAAGTCACCAGCAGAAGGCCTCACCAGTCAACCTGCAGAAACTGAAAAAGGTTTCAGGTACAGCCGGCCCATACAGCTATAGAAACGTTCTTTTTGAGCAATCGTACAGAAAATCAGAAAAATAAATTGTCAGAGTGTTGGACAGTTACCATTATGACCTCAACAACAATTTTGCAAAAAAACTCTAAAAAAAAAAAGAAAAAAAAAATTAAATTACAATTAAATTTCTCAAATAAAACCACATTCGTAGTTAAAATTTGCGGGGAAAAAAAAATTCATCCATTCTTCAATTTTCCTTATCATGGTCAAAAAACAATTGATTTGACCACCATAGCTACTAGAATTTTTAATAGTTTAATAATAATTATATATATATATATATATATATATATATAATATATATATTTTAATTAATAATAAATATATACACACACATTGGTTTGGTGCATGGCCAGCTTTTTGGGTGGGCATAAAAACCAAGTTTTTATGCCCACCTTTCACAGAGCCTGATCCGCCCCATACGCTCACTACGCAAGCTGCGTAGGGCCCCGCCGCTGTGGGGGGGCCCTCAAGGGCGGATCGGCTCTGCTCCCGGAGCTCCAATCTCCTGAGATGGCAGCTTCGGGCCCGGTACGGGAGGACTGGTGGTCCCCTCTGCGTGTGGCCCCCCCCGGGGGGGTGATGCTAGTCTCCGAAGGGGCCCAGAGGGTGGCTGAGTGACAGGTGAGAGGGGCTCCTGCCCCTCCTCCATCAGGGGCCCGCCCGGGGGGAGGGGAGGAGGATGGGGTCCCTCTCACCTGTCGCTCAGCCACCCGCTGGGCCCCTCCGGAGACTCGCAGCACCCTGGGGGGCCACACGCAGGGCCCACTGATAAGGGGGGACTACCAGCCCTCCCGTACCGGGCCCGAAGCTGCCATCTCAGGAGGGGATGAACACAGGGGGCCCGGCTCCCACTTTACACAGGGGGCCCGGCTCCCACTGAACACAGGGGGCCCGGAGAAGTTTGTTTCCTAAATAGCTGCACAGTCGGGGGGGGGGGGGGTGAGCTTATTGTTGCATGGGAATTTGGAAGTCCCCACCAGCCCTACTTCCGCCACCCCCAGTTCCCTCCAATGCCCTAGTCGCCCCGCTCGGTGGTGCCCAGGAGGAAGTGAGGACCAGAGGTACAAGCAAGCGCTCAGGTGGTCTCGGGCCCCCGCCTCCAGGAGGAACCACCTGCAGGAGAAGCACAGCACCTGGACCCCACACGTAGAAGAAGCTGCCCAAGAACAGGTACTGGGGGGAGGGCTGAACTCTTGGGTAATACCAACCACATTTGGAGTGATGCATCTAAGGGCATTGCTGTAACTTAGGGTACACTAGTGTTGCCCTTCTGAAGAGTGAACCACAGACCATCACTTTTCAGAGGGTGTTTAAAAGGTGGCAAGGAAGCATTATATTGCCTCCTCACCACCTGATTCAATCCCTAAAAACCTGGACCACCTCACATCAACTGTGTTAGTTGTACATGGATGGTTGTGAGGCCCCAGTCAGTGGAGTGGGATGCGTTTGGCCACTGAACATAATGGGGGGGATATTTTTGTATCACCTCATTTCCTGCCTTTGCCATTACCCCCCCCCCCCCCGACCACGGCATTCTGTACATTACATATCCCAGACCCCTGCATTTCACGCATTACCCACTCCTGACCTCTGCACTCTGTATATTACCCACTCCTGACCTCTGCACTCTGTATATTAAACACTCCTGACCTCTGCGCTCTGTATATTAAACACTCCTGACCTCTGCACTCTGTATATTACCCACTCCTGACCTCTGCACTCTGTATATTAAACACTCCTGACCCCTGCGCTCTGTATATTACCCACTCCTGACCTCTGCACTCTGTATATTAAACACTCCTGACCTCTACACTACGTATATTAAAGACTCCTGACCTCTGCACTCTGTATATTAAACACTCCTGACCTCTGCACTCTGTATATTACCCACTCCTGACCTCTGCACTCTGTATATTAAAGACTCCTGACCTCTGCACTCTGTATATTAAACACTACTGACCTCTGCACTCTGTATATTACCCACTCCTGACCTCTGCACTCTGTATATTAAACACTCCTGACCTCGGCACTCTGTATATTAAACACTCCTGACCTCTGCACTCTGTATATTAAACACTCCTGACCTCTGCACTCTGTATATTACCCACTCCTGACCTCTGCACTCTGTATATTAAACACTCCTGACCTCTGCACTCTGTATATTACCCACTCCTGACCTCTGCACTCTGTATATTAAACACTCCTGACCTCTGCACTCTGTATATTAAACACTACTGACCTCTGCACTCTGTATATTACCCACGCCTGACCTCTGCACTCTGTATATTAAACACTCCTGACCTCGGCACTCTGTATATTAAACACTCCTGACCTCTGCACTCTGTATATTAAACACTCCTGACCTCTGCACTCTGTATATTACCCACTCCTGACCTCTGCACTCTGTATATTAAACACTCCTGACCTCTGCACTCTGTATATTAAACACTCCTGCACTCTGCACTCTGTATATTAAACACTCCTGACCTCTGCACTCTGTATATTAAACACTCCTGACCTCTGCACTCTGTATATTAAACACTCCTGACCTCTGTACTCTGTATATTAAACACTCCTGACCTCTGCACTCTGTATATTACCCACTCCTGACCTCTGCACTCTGTATATTACCCACTCCTGACCTCTGCACTCTGTATATTAAACACTACTGACCCCTGCGCTCTGTATATTAAACACTCCTGACCTCTGCACTCTGTATATTAAACACTCCTGACCTCTGTACTCTGTATATTAAACACTCCTGACCTCTGCACTCTGTATATTACCCACTCCTGACCTCTGCACTCTGTATATTAAACACTCCTGACCTCTGCACTCTGTATATTAAACACTCCTGACCTCTGTACTCTGTATATTAAACACTCCTGACCTCTGCACTCTGTATATTACCCACTCCTGACCTCTGCACTCTGTATATTAAACACTACTGACCCCTGCACTCTGTATATTACCCACTCCTGACCTCTGCACTCTGTATATTAAACACTCCTGACCTCTGCACTCTGTATATTAAACACTCCTGACCCCTGCACTCTGTATATTAAACACTCCTGACCTCTGCACTCTGTATATTACCCACTCCTGACCTCTGCACTCTGTATATTAAACACTCCTGACCTCTGCGCTCTGTATATTAAACACTCCTGACCTCTGCACTCTGTATATTAAACACTCCTGACCCCTGCACTCTGTATATTAAACACTACTGACCCCTGCACTCTGTATATTAAACACTCCTGACCTCTGCGCTCTGTATATTAAACACTCCTGACCTCTGCACTCTGTATATTAAACACTCCTGACCTCTGCACTCTGTATATTACCCACTCCTGGCCTCTGCACTCTGTATATTAAACACTACTGACCCCTGCACTCTGTTTATTAAACACTCCTGGCCTCTGCACTCTGTATATTACCCGCTCCTGGCCTCTGCACTCTGTATATTAAACACTACTGACCCCTGCACTCTGTATATTAAACACTCCTGGCCTCTGCACTCTGTATATTACCCACTCCTGACCTCTGCACTCTGTATATTAAACACTACTGACCTCTGCACTCTGTATATTACCCACTCCTGACCTCTGCACTCTGTATATTAAACACTCCTGACCCCTGCACTCTGTATATTAAACACTACTGACCTCTGCACTCTGTATATTAAACACTACTGACCCCTACACTCTGTATATTACCCACTCCTGACCTCTGCGCTCTGTATATTACCCACTCCTGACCTCTGCACTCTGTATATTACCCACTCCTGACCTCTGCACTCTGTATTTTAAACACTACTGACCCCTGCGCTCTGTATATTAAACACTCCTGACCTCTGCACTCTGTATATTAAACACTCCTGACCTCTGCACTCTGTATATTACCCTCTCCTGACCTCTGCACTCTGTATATTAAACACTCCTGACCTCTGCACTCTGTATATTAAACACTCCTGACCTCTGCACTCTGTATATTAAACACAGGTCTACAATTACATATTCCTGACCCCTGTTCTCTGCAATTACATATTCCTGATCCCTGCACTCTGCAAATACATATTGCTGACCCCTGCTCTCTGCAATTACATATTGCTGACCCCTGCTCTCTGCAATTACATATTCCTGACCCCTGCTCTCTGCAATTACATATTCCTGACCCCTGCTCTCTACAATTACATATTCCTGACCCCTGCACTCTACAATTACATATTCCTGACCCCTACTCTCGACAATTACATATTCCTGACCCCTGCCCTCTGCAATTATATACTCCTGACCCCTGCTCTCTGCAATTACATATTCCTGACCCCTGCTCTCTGCAATTACATATTCCTGACCCCTGCACTCTGCAATTACATATTCCTGACCCCTGCTCTCTGCAATTACATATTCCTGACCCCTGCACTCTGCAATTACATATTCCTGACCTCTGCTCTCTGCAATTACATATTCCTGAGCCCTGCTCTCTACAATTACATATTCCTGACCCCTCTACTCTGCAATTACATATTCCTGACCCCTGCTCTCTGCAATTATATATTCCTGACCCCTGCTCTCTACAATTACATATTCCTGACCCCTGCTCTCTGCAATTACATATTCCTGACCCCTGCTCTCTACAATTACATATTCCTGACCCCTGCACTCTGCAATTACATATTCCTGACCTCTGCTCTCTGCAATTACATATTCCTGAGCCCTGCTCTCTACAATTACATATTCCTGACCCCTCTACTCTGCAATTACATATTCCTGACCCCTGCTCTCTGCAATTATATATTCCTGACCCCTGCTCTCTACAATTACATATTCCTGACCCCTGCTCTCTACAATTACATATTCCTGACCCCTGCTCTCTGCAATTACATATTCCTGACCCCTGCTCTCTGCAATTACATATTCCTGACCCCTGCTCTCTACAATTACATATTCCTGACCTCTGCTCTCTACAATTACATATTCCTGACCCCTGCTCTCTGCAATTACATATTCCTGACCCCTGCTCTCTGCAATTACATATTCCTGACCCCTGCTCTCTACAATTACATATTCCTGACCCCTGCTCTCTGCAATTACATATTCCTGACCCCTGCTCTCTGCAATTACATATTCCTGAGCCCTGCTCTCTACAATTACATATTCCTGACCCCTCTACTCTGCAATTACATATTCCTGACCCCTGCTCTCTGCAATTATATATTCCTGACCCCTGCTCTCTACAATTACATATTCCTGACCCCTGCTCTCTACAATTACATATTCCTGACCCCTGCTCTCTACAATTACATATTCCTGACCCCTGCTTTCTGCAATTACATATTCCTGACCCCTGCTCTCTACAATTACATATTCCTGACCCCTCTACTCTGCAATTATATATTCCTGACCCCTGCTCTCTACAATTACATATTCCTGACCCCCTCTACTCTGCAATTACATATTCCTATATAGCAGTGCAGCGCTAAAAAATGAATATCAAACAAAGCCTGAAGGCAAATTTCCACAAGTATAACACACAATGTCCTTATAAATAACTTCTATAGGAAAAGTCCATAAAGCCAAAGTGTTAAACTCCTTTTGTGTTCCGTGCAGCAAATACAAACAGGTGAAGGGAAGCCATTGGTGAAAGGAAGATCCAGTTCTGCAGAGATCTCAGAGAATAAAATGGTGTTTGTTGCCATTTTTTATGTCAGACGGTATTAGCGCAGCGTTTTTCTTCAAACTGTTTATTTTTTTTGAAAAAAATACACTTTGATGAAAAAAAAAAAACAATATATAACCCAATTTTTGTAAAATATGATGTTATGTCAAGTAAATAGATACCCAACATGTCACGCTTTAAAATTGCGCACGCTCGTGGAATGGCGCCAAACTACGATACTTAAAAATCTCCATAGGTGACGCTTTATAGTTTTTTACAGGTTACCAGTTTAGAGGTACAGAGATCTAGTGCTGGAATTATTGCTCTCGCTCACATGTGGGGTGTGAACGCGGGGGGGGGGGGATATGGGGGTGCTTTAAATTTTTCCTATTTCATATTTGCACGGTCCCTTTCATTTTTTGTTTTTTTTAGCACTTTTATTCCTATTACAAGGAATGTAAACATCCCCTGTAATAAGGCGTGACAGGTCCTCTTTATGGAAATATCTATAAGACCCCAAATCTCTCCTCTACATTTAAATGCATACGGCCACTACATCACTACTATACAGCTACTACACCACTACTACACCACTACTACACAATTACTACACCACTACTACACCACTACTACACAGCTACTACACCACTACTACACCACTACTACACAGCTACTACACCACTACTTTACAGCTACTACACCACTACTACACAATTACTACACCACTACTACACAACTACTACATCACTACTATACAGCTACTAAACAATTACTACACAACTACTACACCACTACTACATCACTATTATACCACTATTACACAATTACTACACCACTACTACACAACTACTACACCACTACTACACCACTACTATACAGCTACTACACCACTACTACGCAGCTACTCCACCATTACTATACAGCTACTCAACCACTACTACACCACTACTATACAGCTACTACACCACTACTGCATCTCTACTATACAGCTACTACTACAGAGCTACTACACCACAACTATACTGCTCAGCTACTACACCACTACTACAGTGATCTCCATTGGCTTTCAGTTCTCATGCTGAGTGGCTGCATTGTGAACACAGGTTGTCGGCCGCTCAGCACAGGCACCATTCGGGGAACACTTTGCATTGTCTTGATGAATGCAAAGCATTCTCTGATTGGGCGAAGTGGGGCAGTGATGTCGCACTCTCCACCTTGTCCAATCAGAGAACGTTCTGCTTTTATTTAGAAAATACAAAATATTTCCTGAATGGAGCCTGTGCTGAGCGGCCGACCTCCTGTGTTCACAATGAAGCCACTCAGCACAGGACCCCAGTGGAGATCCTTGTAGTAGCGATGTAGTAGTGGTGTCTATGCAGTGATTTCTACTACTAGATGAGGGGGGTCTCCAAACTTTCAAACCAAAGGGCCAGTTTACTGCTCTTCAAACTTTAGGGGGGTGGAGTGTGGGAGAGGAAAAGACCCCGGCATCAGTGGGGGGTAAACCACACCATAGGCTTGGGGGTCAGTGGGAGAAAAACAAAAACATCTTTGGTGTCAGTGGGAGAGATTTTTGTTTCTTTTATTTAGTTTTTTCTAGATTTTTATTCGTTTATTATGTTTGTTTTTTTACTTGTTTGATTTTCTTTAGTTGTTTGATTTTTTTTTTTCATTTATTTAGTTTTTTTTCTTTTACTTATATGATTTTCTTCTTTTATTTAGTTGTTTTATATTTATTTTATTTTTTTCAGTCTTTTTTTCCTTTTACTTGTTATATTTTCTTTTATTTAGTTGTTTGGTTTTATTTCTTTTATTTAGTTTTGTTTTTTACTTTTTTTGGGGTTTTTTTTTTTTACTTTTTTTTTTTTTTCTTTTTTACAGCTTTTTTTTGTGTTTTTTTGCTTTTACTTGTTTGATTTTCTTTTATTTAATTAGATTTTTTTCATTTACTTCGTTTTTTTTCTTTTACTTGTTAGTTTTTGTTTGCTTGATTTTTTTACTTGTTTGATTTTCTTCTTTTATTTAGTTGTTTGATGTTTTTGTTTTCATTTATTTTTTTTTTTCTCCTTTTACTTTGAATATTTTTTTTTATTTAGTAGTAGTATTTATTTATTTATTTTTTTACTTTTACTTTAATTATCTTTTTTATTTAGTAGTAGTAGTTTTTTTTTCTTTAATGTGTGAATTTTGTCTACTCCTGAAATAAAAGAACCAGACCCTCAGTTACTGAACATGGGTGGTAGCTCAGAGGGTAAGATCTCTGACTGGTCTGCTGGAGACCTGAGTTCAATTCCCCCTGAGGGAAAAGCCATGTGTGTCCTGGGTGCTGTGCAGCACTTGAACCCCCTATTAGTGGGATATGTCCCACCAGCAGGGGGTTCAGGTGCTATGCAGTTCCTGGGTGGGAGGTGTATATATGTGAGGCCAAGAAAAACTAAGTCCCACTTTTTGATTGGGCTGCCCCAGTAAGACAGCCCATTCTATTTATAGATGTTGCAGTGATGTCACAGACTGTGGACCGAAGAGGTAGGGTGTCCACAACCTAATGTGATGCCCACACATGTTACAAGCCTATGGTGGCCTGGGACTGGAGCAGACTGGTGGGTTGTCCATGGCCTCCAAGCTGTCACTCAGGGATTTGAGCTCAGGGTCTGCTGCACTTTCAGGAATTTGCCCTTGGAGGTCTCCAGTGCTTTCATTGAGGCATCCTCTGGGGCCTTCAGCACTCTCATGGAATTGCCCTTGGTGATCTGCAGCACTTGTAAGGATTTGAACTTGAGTCTATGGCGCCCGGGGTCAACACTCTCATCCTCTGAGCTACTTGCCTCCGCTCAGGAACTCATGGCTTCGTTCTCCTATTTCAGGAGTTAAAGTCATCGCAAATTCAAAAAGATGAACCTAGGTTTGAACCGGCAACTCTAACATCTCTGCAGGCTTGGAGGAAGGTTCTTAACCTCCAAGCCAACCAACCTGGGATGAAATCAAGGCTTAGTACCTGTAATTTGAGCAATTGTTATATATGTTATGTTATGTGATACCTTTTTTCTTTTATTTGTTTAATTTTCTTCTTTTATTTCGTTTGTTTGATTTTTTTTTTTGTTTCTTTTACTTGTTTGATTTTCTTTTTTTTTATTTAGTTGTTTGTTAGATTTTTTTTCTTTTTTCTTTTATTTGTTTGATTTTCTCTTTTTATTTAGTTGTTTTGTTTTTTCCTTTTTTTTAGTTAGTTTTTTTCTTTTACTTGTGGATTTTATTCTTTTATTTCGTTGTTTGATTTTTCTTTTTTCTTTGTTTTGTTTTTTACTTGTTTGATTTTCTTCTTTTTTTTAGCTAGACCCTTATTAACTGAACATGGGTGGTAGTGCTGACTGGTTTGCTGGAGACCTGAGTTCAAATCCCTCTGAGGGATAGCCATGTGTGTCCTGGGTGCTGTATGGTACTTGAACCCCCCCCCCCCATGTAGGAAATGTTCCATTACCTCGTCCCACTGGAGGGTATCAGGTGCTTTCCTGGCTGGGAGAGGTATATATATATATATATATATATATATATATATATATATATATATATATATATATATATATATATATATATATATATATATATATATATACACACACACACACATCTCTCTCTCTCTATATATATATACACCTCTCATATATATATATGGTGAGGCCAAGAAAAAAATCCTTAATCCAACGGGCTGCCCCAGTAAGAGTTGCAGTGATGTCACAGACTGTGAACTGAAGAGGTGGGGTGTCCACAACCTAATGTGATGCCCACATGTGTTACGGGCCTGTGGGGGCCTAGGGCTGGAGCAGACTGGTGGGTTGTCCATGGCCTTTGAGCTCAGGGTCTATTGCACCTTCAGGAGTTTGCCCTTGGAGGTCTCCAGTGTTTTAATTGATGTATTCTCTGGGGTCGTCAGAACTCTCATGGAATTGCCCTTGGTGATCTGCAGCACTTGCAAGGATTTGAACTTGAGTCTACAGTGCCAAAGGGCAACACTCTCATCCTCTGAGCTACTGGCCTCTGCTCAGGAACTCCTGGCTTCGTTCTCCTATTTCTGGAGTTAAAGTCATCGCAAATTTAAAAAGGTGAACCTAGATTTGAACCGGCAACTCTAACATCTCTGCTGGCTTAGAGGAAGGCTGGTTCTTTAACCGCCAAGCCAACCAACCCTGAGGATAAAAAAAAAAAAAAAAAAAATACAAAAATGAAGGACAAGTACCTGCAATGTGATCACAAACTTCCATAAACACATTTAGGTTTGAACCTGCAACCTCAAAAGACTCTTCAGCACCCATCCTGCCTTTGTCTAGCTGTGCAGTTGCTCGGGTCTCCTGGTGGGATTTTTTTTTTGTTTGGTTGTTTGTTTTTTCTTTTACTTCTTTTCTTTTTTATGTTGTTTTTTTTGCTTTTACTTGTTTGATTTTCTTTTGTTTGGTTGTTTTTTTTTCTTTTCGTTGTTGTTTTTTTCTTTTACTTTGATTTTGTTGGGGTTTTTTTTAGTAATGTGTGCGTTTGGTCTACTCCTGCAATATAGGATAAGATCTCTGAGTGGTCTGCTGGAGACCTTAGTTCAAATCCCCCTGAGGGAAAGTCATGTGTGTCCTGGGTGCTGTGCAGTACTTGAACCGCCATTATTGGGAAATTATCCCACCAGCAGGGGGGGGCTCTGGTGCAGTACCTGGGAGCAAGGCACAGAAAAACCTAGAGCCCAGCTTTTTTGAATAGGACCATTCTATTTATAGCTGTTGCAGTGATGTCACAGAACATGGGTCCCCCCCCAAGGAGGCAGGGTGTCCACAGCCTAATGTGATGCCTACACATGTTACAGGCTTGGCACTGGAGCAGACTGGTGGGCTGTCCATGGCCTCCAAGCTTTCACTTGAGGATTTGAGCTCAAGGGTCTACTGCACTTCCAGGAATTTGCCCTTGGGAGGTCTACAGCACTTTCATTGATCCATCCTTGGTGGTCTACAGCGCTTTCATTGAACCAATTTTTGGAGGTCTACAGCGCTTTCATTGATCCATCGTTGGAGGTCTCCAGCACTTTCATTGATCCATCCTTTGGGGGTCTACAGCGCTTTCATTGATCCATCCTTGGGGGTCTACAGCGCTTTCATTGAACCAATTTTTGGAGGTCTACAGTGCTTTCATTGATCCATCCTTTGGGGGTCTACAGCGCTTTCATTGATCCATCGTTGGAGGTCTCCAGCGCTTTCATTGATCCATCCTTGGAGGCCTACAGCGCTTTCATTGATCCATCCTTGGAGGCCTACAGCACTTTCATTGATCCATCCTTGGAGGTCTACAGTGCTTTCATTGATCTATTCTTGGAGGTCTCCAGCGCTTTAATTGATACATCCTCGGGGGTCTACAGCACTTTGGTGGATTTGGAACACACGGTCACTGGTGCTCTCACAGAATTGCTCTTGGGGGTCTACAGCACTTTCAAGGATTCAAACTAGAGTCTACAGTGCCTGGGATCAACACTCTCTTCCTCTGAGCTACATACCTCTGCTCATGGACCCATGGGTTCCTTTTCCTATTTTGGGAGTTAAAGTCATCACAAATTCAAGATGACTCTAGATTTGAACCGGCAATGCTAACATTTCCGCTGGCTTGGGGGGGCGGCGGTGGTTTTTAGGCCCCTCAGGCAACCAGCCCTGAGGACAGAAGCATACAAAATCAAGGTCTAGTACCTGGAATGTGACCACAAACTTCAATAGATGCCCTCAGGTTTGAACCCGCAACCCCCAAAACCTCATCAGCACTGCTGCCTGGCTGCTAAACCCCCCGAGTCACAGCACAGCCCCTTCAACATCCAGACTTACTAACCCAAGACTCTCTCCCACCTCCACCTATCCTGCAAAACCTATATAAACTAAAATAAATCTCTGTACCTACCTACCACTTCAATACCGGGCACTTTCACCCCCTTCCTGCCCAGGCCAATTTTTCAGCTTTCAGCACTCTCACACTTTGAATGACAATTACGCGGACATGCAACACTGTACCCAAATAACATTTGTATCATTTATTTCACACAATTAGAGATTTCTTTTGGTGGTATTATTTAATCACCACCAGGTTTTTATTTTTATTTTTTGCTGAATAAAAAAAATACAGAAAATTGTGGGGACTGGGGGGGGGGGGGGTCTTCATTTCTGTTATAACATTTTAAAATAAATAAATAATTTTTCTTCAAAAATTTAGACCAAAATTTTATTCTGCTCCATTTCTTTGGTGAAAATAACCCAAATCAGTGTCTATTATTTCATCTGTAGGAAAGTTATAGAGTCCACACACTATAGGATTATATATCTGAAAATCGATCGTTCGATCGATCCCGATGTACTGACGGCCGATCTCATTTCTTGAGGCCCGAAAATGCTAAGACAGTACAAATATCCCCCAAATAACCCTTTTTTTGGTAAGTAGACAGTCCAAGGTATTTAGTAAGAGGCATGGCGAGAATTTTTGAAGTTGTAATTTTTGGGGGGAAAATAAAGAAATAAAAAAAATAATAAAAAAAAAAAAAAAAAAAATCTACATTGTATGTATGTAAAAAAAAAAAAAAAATCTACATTGTATGTAAAAAAAAAAAAAATTTTTTTTTTTGTACTGTCACCAGTCAATGTCCCTGATCAATTATATAACGACGCTGTACTACACTGGTGACTTTTTTTTTTTTTTTTTTTTTTTTTTTTTTTACATACAGTCAACAGTGTAGTAAAGCGTCATCATATAATTGATCAGGGACACTGACTGGTGACAGTAAAAAAAAAAAAAAAATTTCTTTAAACATTTTTTTAAACACACTGTGACCAGAGCAGAATAATGTTACCATAGTAACACTGTACTAATCTGGGGAAGTGATCAGTATTTTTTTTTTTTTACACATTGTGATTTCTTATAGTAGTGAATTTCTTTGCTATAAACAAGCATTTTATTGAAATGAAATGGATTCATTCAGTTTGTTTTGTTGCGATTGGCCACAGCGCACCACATGGTATAGACAGGCTGCGATTGGCCCTCTCTGTACCATGTGATCACTGCGACCAATCACACAATTTGCTGTGGTTGTCCCTGACAAAGTTTCTATTTTTTTGGAGTCTATAGGGGTCACCTGTACTTCAAAATCACAAAACAGGAGCTGATTGCGCTTACTGGGTTTATACGAGGAACGGCTCCAATCATTTTACAGACTTGAGTTGATCAGTACTCATAGTAAAGTGTCACTAAACCCACATCATAAAAAAAACGATCAGTAAATGATATATTCCATGCTGTTCATACTCACTCCATCACTATGAGATTTGTTTTCTGTATTCTGCAAAAAAAAAACAAAAAAAAAACCTGGTTGATCCCGCTGCTCTCCATCTCCCCCTTCTGTCCATGTCCCCACTGCAGCTGTGGGATTTTGCAGAGCGGTGTTGGCAGCTCTGCACATGCTCAGTATTCAGTGAGTTCCTATGCTGAGCATTTTCTCCCCATCACACCTGAGCAGCCCATGTGACTATAGAGCCGTTCGTTTAGTCCCGGATTGAAATTCGGACAAATTTTTCATTATTCAGAAACTCCGAATTACAATATAACGAATTAAAAACTAATCTGAAATAACAAAACTAAAATTTTGAATAAAATTTGAAAGGCAAGAATAGACAATAAGGAATTGGAATAAAATAGAATAGAGTAAAACCGAACAGAAAATGGAAGAATAGAGTAAAACTAGAACAAAATAGAATAAAAAATAAAATAGAATAGGCAATAGAAAAGAATATAAAATAAAAAATAGATTATAAAATAAAAAGGATAGACTGGAGTAAAACAGAACAAAATAGAAGAGAAATTAAAAAAAATTATATAGTTCTATCTCCCACAATGCTCATTTTTTTTTTGGCCAATTGATGTTCATATGCTTAACTTTCTGTTATGTTCTATTTTAGATTGTCATTTGTCTTGATATCTTCTGAAACAAAATTCCCTGATGAAGGGATTGACATTGAAATCCTGAAACGCGTTGGGCGAGACTACAGGGGATCAACAACTCTAATCAACTATACTTATGTTTTTACCTATGGTGATGTATGCACCTATATTTTTAAGATTTCTTCAATAAATACATTATATATACACACACACATATACATTATATATATATATATATATATATATATATATATATATATATATATATATATATATATAAAATTTATATATATTTTACACACACTTTTCAATCATTATAGTTGCCCTTAAAGTCCCTTGTGTTTTCTCTTGGGGGGGGGGGGGGGGGGCACTACGATTTTCTTAAATATAGAAAATAAGGGAATAGAATAAAAACAGAATATTCTTTTTATATTTTCTGAGTACTCAATTTTTTTTTTATTCTATTCCCTTATTTTCTATTCTATTTTACTCTATTCTTTTATAGAATAAAAGAATAGAATAAGTTAGAAAAGAAAATATGGGAATAGATATTTTCTGTCAGGGACTAACCCGCAGGAGAACTGGCATCTATGGCCAGCAGAATCTTGGATCAACAAATACGAATTCTCCAGCCCTAATGCGCATGCCCGCGGGTGAGGACATGTTCTGTGTTTACCCCAGCTTGACCCTTGGCTTGTCCCAGTTTACTCCGCTCTGATCTGCTGTCCTGTGTATGAACCCCTGGCTTGTTCCACTGACTTTGCTACTGCTTGCTGTCCTGTGTATGAACCCCGGCCCGGCTCCTGACACTGCTTCTGGTACTCCCTGCTGCTGCACAATCTCATCTGATACTTCCGAGGTACCCCTGCCTAGCAGTCTACCCTGCTCGTCAGCTGCCCACCAGTGGACATCTCTTCTCCATCTCAGCTTGCCGCAGCCAGCACCCCCTGCTGCTTTGAGTATAGCTCCCTCTGTGCCACCTTCAGGGGGCGCTCTGCACTTAGTCGCAAAAGAAGCCCTCCCAGCATTTCAGCCTCTGATCAGGTACGTGATATTTTCTTTTCCAGCTTATTCTATTCTTTTATTTTCTATTCTATTCTGTTTTACTCTATTCTTTTATTTTTTAGAGTAAAATAGAACAAAATAGAAAAGAAAAAAAAATAGAATATAAATTAAGGGAATGAAATAAAAAAAATTAGAGTAAATGGAATATAAAATAAAAGAATAGAGTAAAATAGAACAAAATTTAAAATAGAATAGAATAGAAAATAAAAGAATAGAATAAATTAGAAAATATTGGAATAGATCAGAACAAATGAGGCAATAGAATAGAAAAAGAAAAAACAGTACAACAATAAAAAAAGAATTAGAGTAAAACAGAATTGAAAAGAAAAAATCGAAATTAAAGAAATGGAATAAAAAAAAAACAAAAAAAAACAAAACCCAATACAATAGAAATATTTTTCTTTTCCCATCTACCATCTTCCAAAATTCCAATGTTGAATAGACTAGAAAAAAAAACAAAAAAAGATAGACTAGAATAAAATAGAGAGAATATAACCATCTTCTGAATTTCAACTCGAATAGATTCAAATTCGAATGCCAATCTCAAATTTTCCGAATTTGGTTGAGTTTGAATCAAATGCGAAAACGAATAAAACAAAACCAATTCTGAAAACGAATTTAACTAAAACTAAAATTAAAATTAGTTAAATAGTGAATTGAAACAAAACAATTTTTTTCACTCTGCACATGTCTACTATAAAGTCACACATGTGGGCGTATACCCAGTGGTAAATGACAGCCCACTCCCTCCCTCCATGCCCACTAACCAGCTAAACACAATAGGGGGCGGGATATTACATGTAGATTGATGGAGGCTTCACCTCTCTCTTATTCTAAGACACCGGCTGGAGGGGGGCGTGACACATTATGTGACTGGCAGAAGTCCACCCACATCATGTTATTAGCACAAAATATTAAAGATATCAAATCAGCTCCTCCTTCTTCAAAGCTCCTCCTGCTTATGTTTCCCTGCAGACAGGCTGGGAGAGAGCCGGGTCATGTGATAGCTTGATATCCATTAGAAAAGAAAAAAAAAAAAAAGTACTTAATTTTTTTTTTAATTCAAATAATTACAGTGCCGTCATCCACATACAGAACGAGAAGGGAGAAGGCAAATTACACAATTATATTCAGTTTTCGGTTGGGTTTAGGGACCAGCAGAGGTCATGGTGGTGACTTTGAAGAACCAGATTCTAGGACTCAGGTGTCTTTATTGGTTTGGGAATTGGTTGGACTTCCAGAAGAGGAGGAGAAGCTCGTTGGACGTGGAGTGATGGCGGTTGTTGTGTAGAAGATGTGATCTCTGGTGGAGAAGTTTCTCCTGCTTGTTCCAAGATGGATTTTGGCGGAACGTGGGCTCTGTGAGAAGGACAGCGGCCGTTCTTTCCATTATGGGAGGACCAGATATGGGCGTCACCGAGTGGAGTCATTTCATGTACCTGGAGTATTTAAGACATTAATTTTATCAATCGTCTACAAAATCCAGTAGTACTTCTATTCCACCAGTAGATGGCGGTGATGTATAGCTAGGCCAGCGACGGGAAACCTTGGCACCCCAGATGTTTTGGAACTACATTTCCCATGATGCTCATGCACTATGCAGTGTAGTTGAGCTTCATGGGAAATGTAGTTCCAAAACATCTGGGAGGCCCAGGCTTTCCCATCGCTGAGCTAGGCATTTGTTAAGTGTAGGGAAGGGGCATCGGGTAGCTTTCAGAACATTTTCATCCATATAAACAAATGTTCCTTCATAACGAGGCCCTAAAGTGGTAGTAAAGCCAAAGGCCAACTATTCTTAAAAGCACCCCCCCCCCCCTCAAAAAAAAAATCTGTGTACTTACCTTTTTGTAATGGAGCGCTCAACGCCTGTGAATTGCGGGGGGGCCCCATGATCTCACTCGTAGGCATCTCATGGCCCAATCAGGGCCATCTTTGACACGGGGCAAAAGGGGCAGCTGCCCCGGGCCCAGTCATGGTTGTGGGGGCACCAAGACAGCTGCCTCTTGAGCCCTGCACTGCCCCCAAACAGTTGATAAGTGGAGGGCCCAAGAAGACGTTTGCCGCCTCGGGTCCGATCAATACTAAAGTTGGCTCTGACCTTTCACATGGAAGAGTGCTTTAGCCATAAACTCACGGTTTAGCACGCTTCACTGTAAAATGTATCAATGCGCTACCTGATATTCATTGGTTTTTGCGCCCACAAATAACTTTCCAATTGGTGCAAGCAACTTCTTGCTCCCCCCCCCCCCCCCCCCCATTTTCATTTACAAAAATGTCAGTCCAGCATGGCATGTTTAAAGTGATTTATTTTTTTTCCTTTTTAACCACTACACATCCGCGCTATGGCGGCCACAGCGTGGACCTGAATTCCCGGGAGGCCGTCATATGACGGCCTCCCCTGTGCACGCTCCCTGCGCGCACCCTGTAGGGCACGCGCCGAGCACGCTGTGATCACCGAGCCACTGAGACTCAGCTGATCACCGATCCGAGCAAGGGGCCGGTCCCGGCCCCTTACCATGTGATCAGCTGTCAGCCAATGACAGATGATCACATGATGTAAACAAAAGATCGGTAATCGTTTTTCTTGCTGACAGCACGAGTAGAAAAAAAAAGCCGGATTACCGGCTCGGATGTGAGGGACATCGGTCCCCAAGTGGAAGAGGCACATCTGCCTCATCAGTGCAACCTAATAGTGCCACCTATCAATGCCAAGTGCCACCTATCAATGCCCACCTGTAGCGCCCATTAGTGCCACCCATCAGTGCTGCCTATTAGTGCCCATCACTGCCGCCTCATCAGCGTACATCAATGAAGGAGAAAAATTACCCGTTTTAAATTTTTTATAACAAAATATAAAAAAAATTAAAAAAAAAAAAATTCAGTTTTTTACATTTTTTTAACAAAAAGTAAAAACTGCAGAGGTGATCAAATACCACCAAAAGAAAGCTCTATTTGTGGTGAAAAAATGATAAACATTTCATTTAGGTACAGTGTTGTAGGACCGCGCAATTGCCATTCAAAGTGCGTCACACTGAAAGCTGAAAACTGGTCTGGATAGGAGGTGGGTTTAAGTGCCCTGTAAGCAAGTGGTTAAAACAGAGCCTTTACAAACATGTTATACTTGCCTCCTCTGTGCGGTTGGTTTTGCACAGAGCAGCCAGGATCTTCCTCTTCTTAGGTCCCTCTTAGCTGCTCATGGCCCCTCCCTCCTATCGAGTGCCCCCACAGTCAGCAGCTTCCTATGGGGACACCTGAGCCGAGTCACAGCTCCGCGTGTCCATTCAGACATGGAGACCCGACCAGGCCCCACCCCCTCTCTCCCCTGATAGGCTGACTGACAGCTCCGGGAGCCAATGGCGCTGCTGCTGTGTCTCAGCCAATCAGGAGGAGTGTCTCAAACGGCTTAGACATTCGTGGACATCACTGGAAAAAGATGGGGCTCAGGTAATTAGGGGGTGCTGGGGAGGCTGCTACACACAGCAGGTTTTTTTATCTCAATGCATAGAATGCACCTTCTGCCTTTACAACTCCGTTATAAATAAATACACTGTAATTACAATCAGTACCGTTATAAATGATGTTATTAAAAGACAAAACTATACCTTTCCCCGTAATCTGTGGAGCTGCAGGTAGGTGATGAGACATCTACAAACAAACAATTGCAGGTATTCTACAGCAGCCTTCTCAACCAGGGTTCCTCCAAAGGTTCCTAGGGGTTCCTTGAAAAATTAGCAATATCTGCCTCTCATATAAAGTAGATAAGGGGCATTCTTCTGACTGATCACCAATGTAGGGAACATTCTTCTCACTGATCACCAATGTAAGGGACATTCTTCTCACTGATCACCAATGTAAGGAACATTCTTCCCACTGATCACCAATGTAAGGGACATTCTTCTCACTGATCACCAATGTAAGGAACATTCTTCCCACTGATCACCAATGTAAGGAACATTCTTCTCACTGATCACCAATGTAAGGGACATTCTTCCCACTGATCACCAATGTAAGGAACATTCTTCTCACTGATCACCAATGTAAGGAACATTCTTCCCACTGATCACCAATGTAAGGGACATTCTTCCCACTGATCACCAATGTAAGGAACATTCTTCTGACTGATCACCAATGTAAGGAACATTCTTCTCACTGATCACCAATGTAAGGAACATTCTTCTCACCGATCACCAATGTAAGGGACATTCTTCCCACTGATCACCAATGTAAGGAACATTCTTCTCACTGATCACCAATGTAAGGAACATTCTTCTGACTGATCACCAATGTAAGGGACATTCTTCCCACTGATCACCAATGTAAGGAACATTCGTCTCACTGATCACCAATGTAAGGGACATTCTTCTCACTGATCACCAATGTAAGGAACATTCTTCCCACTGATCACCAATGTAAGGGACATTCTTCTCACTGATCACCAATGTAAGGAACATTCTTCCCACTGATCACCAATGTAAGGAACATTCTTCCCACTGATCACCAATGTAAGGAACATTCTTCCCACTGATCACCAATGTAAGGAACATTCTTCTCACTGACCACCAATGTAAGGAACATTCTTCTCACCGATCACCAATGTAAGGGACATTCTTCCCACTGATCACCAATGTAAGGAACATTCTTCTGACTGATCACCAATGTAAGGAACATTCTTCTCACCGATCACCAATGTAAGGGACATTCTTCCCACTGATCACCAATGTAAGGAACATTCTTCTCACTGATCACCAATGTAAGGAACATTCTTCTGACTGATCACCAATGTAAGGGACATTCTTCCCACTGATCACCAATGTAAGGAACATTCGTCTCACTGATCACCAATGTAAGGGACATTCTTCTCACTGATCACCAATGTAAGGAACATTCTTCTCACTGATCACCAATGTAAGGGACATTCTTCTCACTGATCACCAATGTAAGGGACATTCTTCTCACTGATCACCAATGTAAGGGACATTCTTCTCACTGATCACCAATGTAAGGAACATTCTTCTCACTGATCACCAATGTAAGGAACATTCTTCCCACTGATCAACATAATGAGGTTCCTCTCCCAAAGTTGGTCCTTCTCCCACCAACCATTTATCTAAGGGGGCACTTAGGTGGCACATGGGAAAAAAGTATCCCCTATGGTGAGGGAACACTCGTCTGGGCATCATTATGAAAATAAATTTGGTTATATAGCAGAGCCTTGGGCAGCAAGTACCCCAAGTATGCCATATTGTTTAATTCCACAATTATTAGCAGGTGCTCCCCGAGACCCAAATGTTATTTCCAGGGGGTTCCTCCATGTTTAAAAAAAAAAGGTTGAGAAAAGCTGCTCTACAGAAAGTTACAGAAGCAGCTGGAAGTGGCCACAGAAACCATATGCGATAACGTAACGGAACTACCAACCCCCAAAAAGTACCAATAGAGAAGTGCCGTTTGATGATCAGAGACAACCATAGTACACGATCACATAGAAAGGGCCAAATACCGCCAGTAAACAAATATCCCTTTATTAGTTTAAAACAACCTTTGGGGAACCAAAACATATCAAAAGAGTTCAGAGCAAATGCTGTCCGCACAAAACGTTTACTGAGCACTCACCACGCCCCAATGAGTCCATTTCCTGATCGCAACAAATAAGCAGCCACATTTGCCGGAATCCCATGCCAATGTCCAAACATTCACCATTGCATATGTGTTGTAGGAGAGCTCCGTGCAGCACAGGAGTAGTGGATTAAAGAAGGTGCTCACCATTTACAAAATGTCTGCTGCACATTTGTTTTATATTTTCCACTTCACCGTCAGAGCTTCAGGGGCCCTTGTCTGGCCTACACTTGGTCTATATTCCACCATTTTTAAAATGCACACAGAGAGCTTACCTCCTGATTCCACACTGCCTCTGAAGCTTTTCAGACACGGAGATTGGTCAGGGAAAAGTGGCGGTGAGGAGCTGGATAAGGCTTCCCGATTTGCAGGAAGCTGCCAAACACTAGCCAAGTGCTTTTAGATGGGACTTTTGCAGTCCCCAAACAAGAATCTGTCCTATGGAAAAGGAGTTAACCCAAAATAAGAAGACCATACATATTACAACTAGAAGCGGCAGAAACAAATGTTAGTTGGGGAGCATGGGAGACCAAAAAGTACAGGTCTTTCCTATCAGAAAGGTCTACACCAGCCTTGCTCAACCAGTATTCTATGAAGTCCCAGGGTATCTCTAGAGCAGGGGTCTCTAAACTTTCCAAGTGAAGAGCCAGCAGTTTAATGTCCTGTAGACTTTAGGGGGTCAGACTGTGACGAGTGGGAGCAGACAACGCCCCAGCATGAGTGGGCATAAGCAATGCCCCATCATTGGTTTGAATGGAAGGAATAGTTCTTGTCGGTGTCCATGGGAGGAATAGTGCCCCCCCTCGAAAGTGTGGGTAAATAGTGCCCCTTCGATTGTCTGAGTGGGAGTTATAGCATCCCATCAATGGTGTCAGTGGGGAGGGGGAATAGTGCCCCAAGGGCCAGATAAAGGGCAAGCCAAGGGCCACATACGGCCTCTGGGCTGCAGTTTGAAGACCACTGCTCTAGAGGTTGCTAGGGGGTTCCTTGAGGAATGAGCCATGTTTGCTATTCAGACAAGTAATCACTGACCCCAAATATCTTTTTATCCATATATAGGGATTCCCAATGACCAGCTATAGATAAATGTAGCTCTTAGCAGGGGTTACCTGTGACCAAAGATTATTTTGAGGGCTCCTTCATGTCAGTAAGGCTGGTCTACAGCTACTGCTCCACCTCCAAGGGCTTCACCACTCCCTTAGGCACTGCTCCTTCAGTCTTGGCTTGGGGTAGCCATCATTGACCTGTTGCTTCACATTCTTTTAATTTTTTTCCCACATTTCTAATTCACTAACCAAAAGATCTTCCTCTGTGCTGCTCATTTGGAACAGATTCTGGTTGCCATGTCTGTGTCATAGAGTTCATGCACATGGCTCGCTCCCTCAGGTCACATTGGTTCCCTAAGCCAGGCATGTGCTCATGGAGCCTCTGAAGACACTTTCCCGGCACGGGAAGGACCATTACGGTATTTGATACAATTTTACTGGCACCAAACTACATGTAAAAAAATAAAAAATTACGGCATTTGAGACAATTTACGGTTTTCTTATTGACTCTACAACTAAAGCCAACCTGGTCTGGTGACTCCATCCATGACAGCCTCAGGGTGGTGCAGGAACTCGTCTGTACTGATGGAGGTAGGGGGGAGGGTCAGGTTCTTTTCTTTATGTTTTTATACCTTATGTTGGATTACCAATTTGAGTGGGCATGGTAGATTATGGCATTAGGTCACTTTTTAATGCAAGGTCTGTTTAAAATGATGCTTCTATGGCTACAATATTTGCACACATTCCCACAACCTGAACATTCAAATTGTAATATCATCCTCACCCTTTGTTCTCATGCCAGTATTGGCACCCAGCCCATCATGATATACTGTACCGTTTTTTTTTTTTTTTGAGGATTGCTGGGAGTAGGGAAATAAAGTACATGAGCACTACCTGCTGGAGACTCCATATCACTGCAGCCACAGTTTTACTTACAGTAATATAATAATGGCAAAGTAAGAGCAGGGTGAAGGTACATATACCTGGGGAGAGACATAGTTTGAATTTTACAAAAAAAAAAAATATGTATATATGTTCTGTAATCTATCGAATTTTTTTTTTTTAAACCCATCAGATTATTTCCCATTGTGAAATTTTCCTTTACTTCCTGTCCCAGGGATGCAACAGGAAGTGAGAATCTTTCTCAGACAGTTGGCACTGAACCAGGTGTCCTCACTGGTAGATTTGCCCTTACCTTCTGTTCTGGTAAGGATTATGATTTCTGTACTCACCATAAGATCCTTTAATTGAAGTCCATTGAGGGACACAAGAAGCACTAAAACGTTTGCCTTATATTGTCATCAACAGGATGATTGGACACTAGCAAACCAAAATGGGAAAAAAAAAAAAAAAAAAAATTGTGGCCCAAGATAACTCCTCCTACTACCAGCATGCCTCTTGTCTTGTGGAGCCCATTTTGGTACTTACCTCAGTATCCTTTTCTCGGGAGTTCATTGAAAAGACACAGCCGGGTCACTTGTTGGTTCAGAGGAGAGGACTCTGGGAGGAAACGAGACTTCCCATCAACATCCAGGAGCTCCAGGCAGTTCGGCTCTCCCTCTCCCATTGGATGGTTCTCGAGGTTTGCCCGAACCCAGTCGGAGAATACCACAGTTATGGTTTACATCAATCACCAAGGCGGCAACAAAAGCTTGGCTGTGGCTCTAGGTGGTGTCTCAGGTTCTCGATTGGGTGGAACTGCATTCCCCAGCTATGTCAGCAGTCCACATTTTGGGGAGTGGACAACTGGCAACTGGATTATCCTCAACCACCAGTCTCGATAAGGGGAAATGGTCTCTACACTTAGAGAATTTTTGTCAAAGCCAGAAGTGGAACTTTTTGTCCAGACTAAAATCGGATGTTGATGAGAAGTCTGGTTTCCTCCAGAATGTTGATGGGGAGTCTGGTTTCCTTCGGAAGGTACTCCAGAACATCGATGGGAAATATGGTTTCCTCTAGGAAAGTACCCCAGAACGTTGATGGGAAATATGGTTTCCTCTAGGAAAGTACCCCAGAATGTTGATGGGAAGTCTGGTTTCCTTCGGAAGGTTCTCCAGAACGTTTATGGGAAAATCTGGTTTCCTCCAGGAAGGTACTCCAGGATGGTGATGGGAAGTCTGGTTTCATTCGGAAAGTTCTCCAGAACGTTTATGGGAAAATCTGGTTTCCTCCAGGAAGGTACTCCAGGATGGTGACGGGAAATCTGGTTTGCTCTAGGAAGGTACTCCAGGATGGTGATGGGAAGTCTGGTTTCATTCGGAAAGTTCTCCAGAACGTTTATGGGAAAATCTGGTTTCCTCCAGGAAGATACTCCAGGATGTTGATGGGAAGTCTGGTTTCCGTCATAAGATACTCCAGAATGTCGATTGGCAGTCTGGTTTCCTCTGGAGTCCATGTCCCGTGAACCAGCAAGTGACCCATCCATCATGAAGATCTGGCTGTGTCAGTTAATGAACGCGATAGCATTTATAGCTACAACAGTATTTCTAACAAACAAAATGCAATGAGTACAGCTGCTAACTCTGCTAGACTAACGTTATACCTGAGGATCTGCAGTACAAGAACCTCCCTGCTTCATTCTCTGGGATCGGCGTTTCCTCCACCATTCCTGCTGCTTCGTCTTGAATATTCCTTCACTAGTTAGGAGGGCAGATCTGACATGAGGAAGCAAAGCCCTGGCTCTACCCAGATGAAAAAAAAAAACAGTTGCCCAGTATAGACAGTGGTCAAGAAAAAGAGCCTATTTGTTCACCTGCTTGCAGCTATAAACTTTGGTCTAGCAGCAAGCAGCGTTGACCCTAATCATTGCATTTCTCTGTATTCGGATCAGGCAAGGTCTGGGATCTTTATGAGACTGTCTATAAGGGGATGTGGAACTGGATCCCTTGTTGCAACAGAAAACTTTATGCTCTATACATAACACCACATTTGTCATCCAGAAAACACCTACCTATGCTGCCTGCAAGCAAGTTCCAAAAGAAAAAGATCGGAGTGCAGACCCAAAAATGTATCTAGAAACCAATGCAAGTATGCACCTCTCAGTGCTGAGTGGCTGTCCTACATAGTAAGCACAGGGGGTCATTCGCTTGGTACTGCTGTCATTTTGGAAAAAACCTTGTATTTTTATTCTTGGATTGGATGAGATGAAGACTGAAGTCCCCACCACCCAATCTAAATCAAAGAACGCCTCAATCATTTATACACACAGTATCTCACAAAATTAAATACACCACTCATAATTTTTGTAAATCTTTTCTTCTATCTTTTCATGTGACAACACTGAAGAAATTACACTTTGCTACAATGTAAAGTAGTGAGTGTACAGCTTGTATAACAGTGTAAATTTGCTGTCCCCTCAAAATAACTCAACGCACAGCCATTAATGTCTAAACCTCTGGCAACAAAAGTCAGTACACCCCTAAGTGAAAATGCCCAAATTGGGCCCAAAGTGTCAATATTTTGTGTGGCCACCATTATTTTCCAGCACTGCCTTAACCCTCTTGGGCATGGAGGTCACCAGAGCTTCACAGGTTGTCACTGGAGTCCTCTTCCCCTCCTCCATGATGACATCACGGAGCTGGTGGATGTTAGAGACTTTGCGCTCCTCCACCTTCTGTTTGAGGATGTCCCACAGATGATCAATAGGGTTTAGGTCTGGAGACATTCTTGGCCAGTCCATCACCTTTACCCTCAGCTTCTTTAGCAAGGCAGTGGTGGTCTTGGAGGTGTGTTTGGGGTGGTTATCATGTTGGAATACTGCCCTGCGGTCCAGTCTCTGAAGGGAGGGGATCATGCTCTGCTTCAGTATGTCACAGTACATGTTGGCATTCATGGTTCCCTCAATGATCTGTAGCCCCCCAGTGCCGGCAGCACTCATGCAGCCCCAGACCATGACACTCCCACCACCATGCCTGACTGTAGACAAGACACACTTGTCTTTGTCCTCCTCACCTGGTTGCCCCCACACACGCTTGTCACCATCTGAACCAAATAAGTTTATCTTGGTCTCATCAGACCACAGGACATGGTTCCAGTAATCCATGTCCTTAGTCTGCTTGTCTTCAGCAAACTGCAGTCTTTATGCATCATCTTTAGAAGAGGCTTCCTTCTGGGACAACAGCCATGCAGACCAATTTGATGCAGTGTGCGGCGTATTGTCTGAGCACTGACAGGCTGACCCCCCACCCCTACAACCTCTGCAGCAATGCTGGCAGCCCTCATACGTCTATTTCCCAAAGACAACCTCTGGATATGACGCTGAGCACGTGACCTCAACCTCTTTGGTGGACCATGGCAAGGCCTGTTCTGAGGGGAACCTGTCCTGTTATACCGCTGTATGGTCTTGTCCACCGTGCTGCGGCTCAATTTCAGGGTCTTGGCAATCTTCTTATAGCCTAGGCCATCTTTATGTAGAGCAACAATTCTTTTTTTTCAGATCCTCAGAGAGTTCTTTGCCATGAGGTGCCATGTTGAACCTCCAGTGACCAGTATGAGAGAGTGAGAGCGATAACACCAAATTTAACAGGAGGTGGAAGTCACTTTTTCTGAACATCACTCATTTCTTGGTGCACTTTCATTTTTGATCATTGTGGGATGATCTTGGATATAACTTCACTGGATGGACTTAATTATCTATTTAATTTTCACTAAATTTAATTAGTTATTTGTTTAGTGCAACTTATTTTTGAATTTTGATTGATGCTGTGCATATCTCACAGGAGCTTGCTGCTTGTTCTATTTATTATTTGCCAACGCAGTAATATTTCCCTTTTTTACCAAATTTAAACACACCTGCGACCTTGTAACATTAACGAGTCACATGACACCGGGGGAGGGAAAATGGCTAATTGGGCCAAATTTGGAGATTTTCACTTAGGGGTGTACTGACTTTTGTTGCCAGCGGTTTAGACATTAATGGCTGTGCGTTGAGTTATTTTGAGGGGACAGCAAATTTACACTGTTATACAAGCTGTACACTCACTACTTTACATTGTAGCAAAGTGTAATTTCTTCAGTGTTGTCACATGAAAAGAGAGAAGAAAAGATTTACAAAAATGTGAGGGGCGTACTTACTTTTGGGAGATGCTATATATATATATATATATATATATATATATATATATATATATATATATATATACATACATACATACACACACACACACACACACACACACACACACACACACACACACACACACACATATACATACATATACATACATACACACACACATACATACTTCTTCTTGAATATTCAACCACCAGTTAGGAAGGCAGCGCTGATATGAGGAAGCAAAGTCCTGCCCCCTACACAGAGGCAATACAGAACAATATTCAAAACGAATCTAGGAAAGAAGAGCAAGACACCACTCCAATCCTGTACATCTCCTCTAGGTTCAAGGTCCCCGCTAGGTGCCGGTACTGGAAGGAGCATGTTCTGCTCCACGTAAAAACACCAGGAGACAAAAGATGAAGGCCGCACTCTGATGACAACTATTCAGTAATTAAAAATCCATCAGCTTCTGCACAGGCCATGTCTGACGCATTTCGCCCAGGTGGATTTGTAATAAAAACGGAATGTTTGACACCGGAGTGGGGTCCTGATCTCCCCCCCTCCCCTTCTACCTAAAAAAGAACGGTTTACCAGTTAGCAGAATCCAATAGAACTTCATTTATATGGATGCTCAACCTGTGGCCCTCCAAGTCCCATCAGGCCTCTGCCTTTTGGGAGTCATACTTGTAACTGGCAGCCTTGCAATAATGCATCATGGGACTTGTAATTCTGCAACAGCTGGAGGGAAGAAGAAGAAGAAGAAGAAGAAGAAGAAGAAGAAGAAGAAGAAGAAGAAGAAGAAGAAGAAGAAGGAGGAGGAGGAGGAGGAGGAGGAGGAGGAGGAGGAGGAGGAGGAGGAGGAGGAGGAGGAGGAGGAGGAGGAGGAGGAGGAGGAGGAGGAGGAGGAGGAGGAGGAGGAGGAGGAGGAGGAGGAGGAGGAGGAGGAGGAGGAGGAGGAGGAGGAGGAGGAGGAGGAGGAGGAGGAGGAGGAGGAGGAGGAGGAGGAGGAGGAGGAGGAGGAGGAGGAGGAGGAGGAGGAGGAGGAGGAGGAGGAGGAGGAGGAGACCCCCCCAGCAACATAAACCAAGTCCCAGTTTTCTTTTTTCCTTTTATAGTGATGCTAAACATAATTTATGCAAAATAAACGTCTGCAATACTGAGGTATAATACAGCTTGGAGTTTGCCTTTGCAATGCAAACCGGGAGACAAAGTCCAAAAAAAAAACCTCTATCTTTATTTCTACATGTCAGAAAAGATAACCCTCCACAAGGGAATTTTAAAGGGTAAAATTTTTTAACCTTTTACATTACTTAGAAATTTTTTTTATTTTATTTTTTTAAACTTTTTAAACAAAAGTGTCCTGAACAAAAGTGAACATGTCTTAACTTGGGGTTGGAGGTGCAGAGAGAGAGAGAGAGAGAGCCCTGTAAATCCTGGACTATAGAGGAGGATGAGTTTGGGGGGGGGGGGTAAGTTAGTGAAAACTATCAAACACGAGGAGAACAGAATAAATTAAAAGAAAAAAGGGGGTGACCCCCTCCCAAGCCCAAAAGAAAATATAAAATAAAATTAATGTTCCACTTTCTTTGCGACATTAGAAGCCCCATCCACGTGGCACCAGATGCTGGTCTTGAGGCTTCCGGGGACAGAAGGGGGGGGGGGTGGCAAAAAATAAACATGCTTGTCAGGGGGTCCCCCGTTCCTTCAGGGCAGGACAAGTAAAAGGGCCTCTAGTGCGACTCCCTTCAGGGCCTACAGCCAGGGTAATTGCTTGGATTTGAGACATATATATAGAAAAAGGAACCCCCCCCCCCACGTGTTTAAGGGTCCACAAACAAAAGTCCATAGGCAAGCACTGACAATTGTCATGTGACGGTAGCACCAGCTTCAACTAGATGTCCCCAGAGAGGTACACCCCAAATCTTCAGGGGAGATGGGAGAACAGAATTGCTGTGTAAGAGGTAGAGAGGAGGGGGGTCCCGGGTCTCGTCAACCCCCCCCTCCCCACAGTTGCCTCTCACCATTCTTCAGCGGAGGTAAAACTGAACGTGTTGTCTGGTAAGAGCGTCACCATCCCAGTTTTGGGGAGCGTCGCGGCTCTTCAGGCTGAGTGTCACAAACGCTGCACAAGAAAAAAAAATAAAAAAATAAAAAGTTATCATTGGGTACACTTATCACCTTCTACAGCAAGTTCTGGGTCCAGGAGACCAAATGTAAAAGCATATTTGTATTGGCTGGCTACTGAGCCAATTAGAGTGGGCTGAATAAGATTTGCAACCTTATAGGGAATGACTAAAGATGCAAAAATTGTGACTAAGCACTATCCAAATTTTGTATTAAATTCCTTCTAAAAAATATAAGTGTATACTTCCTGGTATGCGAGTGTGCCTAGGCACAAATATGACTACAACCTCATAGCGGTTTATCTGCAGTGTGAGATCCAAGACTGTGGACGGCTATTCTCTGGAGATGTCACTACTGTGCTCTTCCCAGTTCTCCTTGCTGGAGGCTCAGACACGACGAAGAAAAGCCCTGCCTCTACCAAGATGGCCACCTCCACACAATACAGAACAAGGCATGGCATTGGGGGAAAAGATCAGCGAGTGAGATTTGATGATGTCATTACTGTGCTGCACCTGGTTCTCCTTGCTGGAGGCAGACATGACGAAAAAAAAAGCCCTGCCTCTACCAAGATGGCCAGCCCCCACACAATACAGGACAGGGCATGACATTGGGGAAAAGATCAGTGAGATTTGGCGATGATGTCACTACTGTGCTGCTCTCAGTTCTCCTTGCTGGAGGCTCTGACATGAGGAAGCAAAGCCCTGCCCCTACAAAGATGGCCACCTCCACACAATCCAGAACAAGGCATGGCATTGGGGGAAAGATCAGTGAGTGAAATTTGGGGATGTCATTACAGTACTGCTCCCAGTTCTCAATTGCTGGAGGCTCTGATATAAAAATAAACCCTGCCCCTACCAAGATGAGTACCTCCATGCAATGCAGAACAGGGCATGGCACTGGGGAAATGAGCAGTGAGATTTGGGGATGTCACTACTGTGCTATTAAAAAGGTTCTCCTTGCTGGAGGCTCTGACATGAGGAAGCAAAACCCTGCCTCTACCAAGATGAGCCACCTCGACACAATGCAGAACAAGGCATGACATTTGGGAAATGATTAGGGACATCCTCCCCCAAATCTCACTGATCATTTCCCAAATGTCATGCCTTGTTCGCATTGTGTGGAGGCACCCAACTTGGTAGGGGCAGGGTTTTGCTTCCTCATGTCAGAGCCTCCAGCAAGGAGAACAGGGAGCAGCACAATAGTGATATCACCCCCAAATCTCACTGCTGTGCTGCTCCTGGTTCTCCTTGCTGGAGGCTCTGATATAAAGAAGGAAACCCTGTCCCTACCAAGATGGCTCCCTACACACAATGCAGAACAGGGCATGGCACTGGGGAACCGATCAGTGAGATTTGACTACTGTGCTATTAACTGTTCTCCTTGCTGGAGGCTCTGACATGAGGAAGCAAAACCCTGCCTCTACCAAGATGTCATTAGGGAAATGATCAGTGTAAAGACACATTTTGGAAAGTGAAAAAAATGGAAATGTTGTCCAATGCACGCTTACAAAAATGACAGTGGGAGTGCGAGCGCTCAGTCCCCCTGAACTCACCTCTCCATTCTGGTTACTTTCTGTCCCCACTTTCCTTGGACTCTCCTTCTCAGGTGCCGTGTCCAGTGCCCGATCACTGCGACTTCTCTTTGGTCCCACCTCCTCTTTCTGGAGTGTTGGTGGGGGTAACCCCCTTCCACCCGCTCGCTCCTCCTCTTCTTCCTCTTATCGTGGTCTTTGCCCTTCGGACGGTTGGCCCTCCGTTCACACCGGTCGATCTGTCAGACAAAACACAGACTTGATGCTGTGGTTCTTGCTGGCTTTATATCTTAATATTGCTGCAGCCTCTTGCATTACACATCGTTCACTGCTAGAGAACAAGTGCCACATAAAAGTAATAAAATACCCTCAAGTATATTTTAGATAGATATAGATAATATATATTCTCTCTCTATAGAGAGAGAGAGAATATATCTATATATAAATATAAAAAGAGAGAGAATATATCTATATATAAATATAAAAAGAGAGAGAGAATATATCTATCTATATATCCACACATACATACATATATACACACACACACACACACACACACACACACATACATACATTTAAAAAAAAAATTGCGATCACAAAGGGGCCCCCATGTGGGTAGCTTGGGCCACAAAAATGTTCTATTTATGGAGATATCAGGAGCCTAATTAGATCCCCGATGTCACCTCTGCCCTACAGAGCAGCAAACCAAGCACAGATCGTGCTCAGTTAGCGCCTCCCTGGCTGTTAGTACCAAAAAGTGAAAACTCTGAACCTGGAAGTGATGAAATCATTGTCACTTCCGGGTTCATTTTTCAGAGGAGATGGGGGAATAGGTGTTCATCTCCTCTATGGGAAGCCATACTAGACACTTACAGCGCTGTAAATGTGTGGTCACTTATCAGAGAAACATGAACTTCTAAGACCTATTCTAGTTCATGTTAAAGTTTGCCCTTGGGCTTGTTCTCAGTACTAGTCACAGCAAGAACTGTAACATTTTTAAAACTGTATAAAAGTAAATCTGTAGGCATTAAAAAAAGGAACTCTTTAGATAGCAGGCTCCGCTGTAGCCATGAGTGTCCCAGCTTGCACACGCAAGTTTTTCTGTATGCCGAGGCAGTGTGTTTACAGAGTCCCCCCGAGGAAGCACATACAATGGCGAAACCAGTTAGCCTGTGGCTATAACCACTTAGAGCCAACACGTTTTGGGGCTCCCAAATCCCCTTTCATCTGGGCTGGTAGGCCAGCCGCAATTGCTGCTGGAAAGGGTATTTAAAGTAATGATTGTTGGCTACTTGTGCTGCGATTAATTAATCTACGATACAATCACCACCAGCATACAAGCCCTGATAAATGCATATTTGTGAGCCCTGAAATGTATTAGCTACATCTTCTGACTTCCTGTTGCAAATTTTATACTGGACTTCTGGCACCATCATCTCTTTATACAATGTTCAGATGGCTCCAGGGATCTCCTGGAACACCCAAGCTGATAGAAGCCTTCAAAAGTTGTAGTAGAAACCTGTTCTTACTCACATTTGGGTCCAGCACCTTACACTTTTTTTTTTTTTTCAAAGCTTCAATCTTGAAAGTTAGAGAAATTCTGAAACCCCCTAGGACCACGGTTTGTGAGCAGTCCACATCCAACATGATCAATTTTACCAACCAGCAGACCATTCGTAGGAGATGCTGGTAACTTTGTATGAAGGTTTAGAAGGACATGACCATCACAGGGAGGATTTCTTACTTCTATAAGCGTCTTTAGTCTCTCCACGCACGCCGTCTGCGACACTTGCAGCAATCTCCAAATGCTCAGTTCTTCTTCAAGTGTCACTTCGAGAAGATCCCCTTCCAGCATCAGGTCTTCTAAAAGCGCCCGAGAACCGATGGACATTTCCAGAACCGGAGTCTTTTCGTTTTGAGGGAGGAGAGCAGCCATGGCATCCAGATCTTCAGCGTGAGGGAAAGAGGACAAGTTAGTTACATGCAACCACCAGCACCTGGAGGGCCGAGGAACACAAGAGGTTAACATTACCTGGCATTGCTGTGCCGTTCTCAAAGTGTGTGTCTCCATTCTCATGGGGTAGCTGCCAAAAAAAAAAAAGCCATAAAAAGGAGTAAATACACAAGCTGTACATTATAACCCTTCACAGCAGATAAATGCAAAGCTATATGGGTTTCCAAGGATTGCCACTTACAAGTTGGCACCAAATAATGAATGGTAGTATACCTGTGAAGCTCCAAAATACCATGCGCCCATAGAAACAGAGTCCTTGACTTGGAACACAAATCCCACCCACTGTGTAGGGAGATATATGGGAGGTTGTGGACAGGGGGGAGTCCATACCAGCACCCCATGCGGCATTTACTTGCCCAACGCTATCGGGAGTCCCTGTAGTCACTGCTGCCGTTGCCATTACAAAAACCAGCAGCCCCAGCATCCTCCATCTGTGCCTAGATTTCCAGTGCGGGCCGCCCCGTCTGCAAACATGGCATAGCATCCCTCCACACACGCCTGTGTCTAGCTTTTCCCTGCAGGCCACCGTAGCTTCTAAACTTGCACGACATTCCTCCAGACATACCCCGGGAGGCATGCTGAACTCTCGTGGGCTGCAGGTTGGACATCCCTGGTAGAAGGCTAAGGGTTGCTTACATAGGCGGTCCATAGTGTGAAGCATATGGATTTGTTAGCCAGCCTCAGTGAGGGGGTGCTTGTGAAGATGTACCAGCTAACACCCGACCTCCTGCAGGTCTCTCACGGTCTCTGGTGCAGATGAATGTGGAGTCAGCAAGGAATCTGGCCAGCCGAGAAACAATCGGAAGGGACTTGAAGGCCTCAAAACATGTTGTCTTCCATTGGTGTGGGTGCTGTCACTTCCGGTTCAACGGCGACGCACATCCAGTTGGTTATTTCCGGTTCATCAGTTCCAATGTCTGGGCAGGCCGAATTCCTTGCTGACCCCACATCCATTTGCATTACGTTGGTGAAACCCATCAAGGAAGGTTGGTTCTTGGGTGGAGACTAGGGGTGCAATGGATCAAAAAACTCATGGTTCAGGTCGTTCCTCGGATCAGGAGTCCCGGTTTGGATCATTTTTGGATCAACAAAAAAAAAAAACCTCCCCCACTAATATCCATGTCATCTCCCCCACTGTAATAATATCCACAATCTCCCCCACTGTAATAATATATTAGCAGGGAATTGCAGAGTATTGGCAGAGTATGGCAGGGTATGGCAGAGCATTGGCACTGCTGCCATCCGATCTCTCCCCTCCACTGTACAGATCAGTACACAGAGGGGAGAGAGGAACCGGCGTCATGACATGACGCCAGTTTGTTTACAAGTGATCGCTCAGTCATTTGACGGAGCGATCACGTGGTAAACGGCCGCCGGGTGTACCAATATGGCCGCTGCTCCGGAGCTAGGCCGAAGCCACGGCCTTTCCTAAGGCCGAGGCAGCGGCGCGCTCCGCGGAGCGCATGTGTGCCGATCCGAACAGGTTGAGCCGTTCAGATCACGGATCGGTGACGATTCGTTGCACCCCTAGTGGAGACACTGCTGTATGCAGTCAATTCACTGACTATTAAAAAAAACAAAAAAAACAAAAAAAAAACCAAAAACGCTAAGAGGAGCTAAGCAGAGTGCAGCTAATCTTTTTTCATATGAAAAAGGGACAATCTGTGGTAAGGCTGTCTCCTTTGGGAATCCGCATGGGCAAGACTGAGACCCCATGGCATCGTTCACAATTGGAACCAGACCCACACTACGAGGCAGAAGACCTTACATCCCCTCAATGTGAAGATACAGCAGTACCTAGATAGTGTCCAAACCAGTAGACTTAACCAGAGAGGGCAAAACACATTCCCAAACGCACATGTTCCTGAAAATGGCTGTAAATGTGAGGTGGGTGCTGCAGCGACTGTTGGCTGGAAACCCAAGACATCCAAAAGCAAAAATGTCTGTCACCAGCACACCAGGGATCTCCAGAACAGGGGTCCAAAAGCTTTATTCAGCGATCACATCATAAAATTACAAAAGCAACGTTTTGGAGCCACGCGGGACCCCTTCATCAGGCATGGTGACCAGGTCTCCTGCGTGGCTCCGAAGCGTCGCTTTTTGGAATTATGATGCTGAACAAAAAGCTTTGGAGCCATTCTGGAGATCCCTGGTGTGCTGGTGACATATTTTGTTTAACCAGAATGGGATCCAACAATGTAGAAGGCACCAGCTTGTTCTGGAAGTCCAGAACAAAGCCCAGGGAGACAAGGATTCTCCAGGGAGAACATATATATAGGGGGGGGGACCGACACACCTCACCACTAGACAGCCAATGGGTAGTGTTCACTTAACCCAGACTGGGACATTGGAACCTGTCTGGGTCATGTGACTAAAGGAGTAGGAAAAAGAAAAAGAAAGAAGAAGAAAAAGAAAGAAGAAAAAGAAAAGAAGAAAAAGAAAAAGAAAAAAGAAGAAAGAGGAAGAAAAAGAAAAAAAGGAAAAGAAAAAGAAAAAGAAAAGAGAAAAAGGACGGAAGAGGAAAGAAGAGCTAAAGAGCTAAGGTTTTTTTTTTTTACTTAAAGCGGAGTTCCACACAAAATAGGAACTTCCGCTTTTCAGAACCCTCCCCCCCTCCGGTGTCACATTCGGCACCTTTCAGGGGGGAGGGGGGTGCAGATACCTGTCTAAGACAGGTATTTGCACCCACTTCCGGCCTAGACTCCCATGGGAGTCTATGCCTCTTCCCGTCCCTTCGCGCTGTCTCCTGGGAAACACACAGCTCCCAGGAGAGAGCGGGGACCACTTGGGACGCGCAGCGCGACTCGCGCATGTGCAGTAGGGAACCGGGAAGTGAAGCCGCAATGCTTCACTTCCTGATTCCCTCACCTAGGATGGCGGCGGCAGCTGCCGAGAACGAGCGGGTTCTTGGCGTTGCCTGCCGACATCGCTGGACCCTGGGACAGGTAAGTGGCCATGTATTAAAAGTCAGCAGCTGTAGTATTTGTATCTGCTGGCTTTTAATATTTTTTTTTTTTTGGCGGTGTGGGAGGACCCCCGCTTTAACCACTTGTGGACCGCTCCCCTCCCCCGACACCCGCTGTGATTACACACTGTGGGAGTCTGTCAGCAGGTACCTGCCAACGATCCATGGCGGGGTCCTGCTGATCGGTTGTGTCCAATCACAGCCCAGAGCCCTGTGTTTACAAATCAACACAGAGCTCTTTACAGAGGGTACAATCTCCGTTTCCTAAGAAAAAGAGATCTTTACTAATCATCAGCACATAATACACACATTGTTAGGCACACATTTAACCCCTTTATTGCCCCTAGATGTGAACCCCTTCCCAGCCAGTGTCATTAGTACAGTGACGGTACAGAGTATTAGCACTGTTCACTGTATTAGTGTCACTGGTGATGTCAGTTTGCCCACCGCATCACAGTCCCACTATAAGTCGCTGATCACCGCCATTAGTAGTATAAAAAAAATTAAAAATAAAATAAAAACAAATTTCAGTATATATCCCATGGTTTGTAGACACTACAATCCAATCAATATAGGCCTTTTGCGATTTCATCAAAGACATGTATGTACCAGAATACATTTGGGCTAAATTTATGAAGAAATTTGATTTTTTTCTTTTTTTTTTATTGGATAGGTTTGTAGCAACAAAAAAAAAAAAGCTTTTTTTCAAAATTTTTTTGGAGATATAGATAGATATATATATATATATATAGATAGATAGATAGATAGATAGATAGATAGATAGATAGATAGATAGATAGATAGATAGATAGATAGATAGATAGATAGATAGAGAGAGATTTTCTCTATATAGATATTTTATTAGAAACAAAACAAAAAAAAAAAAGTGGTGATCAAATACCACCAATAGAAAGCTCTAGTTGTGTGAAAAAAAAAAAAAAGATAAAATTTTATTTGAGTACAGCGTTGCATGACCGAGCAATTACGTACTGTACTAGTTAAGGTAGTACAGTGCTGAATAGCAAAAAATGGCCTGGTCATGAGGGGGGGGGGGGGGGGTAAAACCCTCTGAAGCAGAAGTAGTTAATCCTAGTGATTTAACTCGAGAGGATAGAGGTGTGGCCAGAGATCACCTTTAACCCCACCCCTGCTCAACAAAGATAATGCCACTGATTACTATGAACCCACCGGCTGGGCTACACAAACTATTAATGGATAATGAATCCTCTTCATAAAATCGATTCATTGTTCATTAACCAGGAAGGTGAAACCCATAAAGTAGCGGCACAGCTCCATTATGTGGAAGGACTAAGACTTAAATCCTCGTACACACGGTATGGATTGTTGGGCAAACAGAGCATCTGATTTTTGTCAAAATGGGCGTGTGCCGGAATCTTGTCTTGCATACCAATGGTACACAATGCCACAAAACACGAACGTAGCGACGTACTACGAGGAATTTCAGCTCTTGAGCGCCACCCTTTGGGCCCCTTCTGCCTATTTCGAGTTTGGTGAGCATTGATTCTGAGCATGCGTGTTTGCACTTTTGACCTTTGTGTCACGGATTTGTGTACAGACCTTTTCGTAATTCTGACATCAAACCGTTGACCGCCGAAAATTTACTGGCCTGTCAGCCAATATTTGCTGGCCGAAAGTTGGACAATTAAAAAAGGAGCGTACTAACGCTAAGATTTTTAGGACAACAGTCTGTAAAACAGACAATCCCCTGCCAACAATCGTACTGAGTGTAAGTCAGGGATCCTCAAACTACGGCCCTCCAGCTGTTGCAGAACTACACATCCCATGAGGCATTGTAGAACTCTGACATCCACAGACATGACTAGGCATGATGGGAATTGTAGTTCCTGAACTGGAGGGCCATAGCTCCAAGACCCCTGGCTTAAGTGTATCAAAACATAAACAAATGACAAATTATGTGTCAGGTTAAAAAAAATTGGGTTCACATATACAATACATATTTCAAGGGGTGCAAGTAGCGTCTCTGTGCAGTGCCCCCCCCCTTAAAAATGACAGGCTGCAGTTACTTACAGGCGTCTGCTCGTTGCAGGTCGTCTCTCTCAGTGCCTGAGGGTCTTTGTTGTGTTGCAGCTTCTTCCTCTTCTCCACCAAGGTCGCCGCGGCGGCCGATATCTCCGGCGTGGCCAAGACCCTGCGCGCCCGGTCTTGCCAGCTCATCGCCCTTTCCGTTAAACACTGCAGCGCCTCCCCCTCCGGCAACCGTACGGGCAGCTTCTGCAGAGCAACCAACAGGGACAGGATGGTCTGCAGCCGGGGGCGGCGTGACCGTACGCAGAGCGGGCACAAGAAGCGGCTGTCCCATTCCCACCAGGCCGGAGGAGGGGAGGAGGAGTGTGTACCACGGTGAGAAGAAGTCAGTCTGGGGGTGGGGACGCAAAGCCCGTGAAATAAGTCCTGGCAAAGTTCGCAGCGGATCATTAGCTCCCCCGGGGGCTCTCCGCACACGCAAACGCAACGTCTCTCCATGGAAGAATTCATTGTCCGTAACCTCAGAATGCCGGCTTTCTCCTTCTGTTCACCTTCTTTAAATGCCAGGACCTGAGAGAGAGAGAGAGGCGTGATGGTTAATCACCTGAGCCGATCAGTCTGATCGTATGCCGACTCTGTACTGTACTCACTATGCAGCCAGGGTCTCGCAGGTCCTGTGCAGACAGCCCCAGGCTCTCCATGTCTGATCGGTACAGACCCCGTTCCTTCTCCTTCCTCCACTGAGCCCTTTTCGCATTGCTTGAGGAAATATCCGCACTCGGGCACAGCACCTATAAAAAAAATAAATAAATAATTGGGACAAATTGTGTAAGAAAGTGTCTCCTGAAATTGATGCTGGTCCGCAGGAGGGGGGGGGGGTTGCTGTGGATGACGGAGGCACATAGACCACGATGTCAGGGCTCAGCAGCCATGATTATTGTGGTCATTTTACATAGAAACTGACAGGGTCAGCAAGGTTTTTTTTTTTTTAGGTGTTACAGGGGTCCAAATTACACAGCACAAGCACTGTGCTGTATAAAATGCTTTAAAGGAGCAGGATCCATATTTTTTTGGGGGGGGTAAACACACACTGACACCCCCCAGCGGTTCGCACAGTGCAGTGTGCAATTCAGATGCGATGTGGGAACCAGCACTGAACAGCAGGCTTTCCTGCATCGCACTAAACCGGGACTCAATGTGAATAAAAATAAAATTGATGCATAAATATTAAAGAGGATGTATATGGGGTCCCCCCACCTCTTCTGCATGTTCCACCATAGCAGGCCACTTACAATTAGGGTGCACGTGCGGGCTCCTGAGCTGGGCTGTGTGTCCATAGACACACATAGTACAGCATGGCCACACCCACCCCCCTACAGGATCTGATTGACAGCAGCAGGAGCCAATGGTTCCCACTGCTGCCTCTGGGAGAAGACCAAGAAGGAGAAGAAGAACAAGAAGAACAAGAAGAACAAGAAGGACAAGAAGGACTAGGAGCAGGAGGAAGAATGACAACAACACCGAGAAGAACAAGAAGGAGGAAGAGGAAGAGGAACAACAACAACAAAGAGAAGGAGAAGAACAAGGAGGAGAACAAACAACAACAACAACAACAACAACAACAACGAGAAGGAGAAGGAGGAGAAGGGGAAGACCAGATTTGCTCACTGCAGGTGGCGACATTGCTAGATCGAGATTAGGTAGCGCCAACACAAAAATACTAGATGATGTGGGATCCTCCGCTCAAAGAGGGGCTTAAACCAGAGTGCTTGTGTCTCATTACCTCCAGGAAGAGAAGAGCCCCAGGTGCTGGCCGAATGCTTATGCAAGAAGAAGAGAACAAGAAGACCTGGACAGCCGCACACCGGAATGGATAAATCTATCTTTTTATTCAAAATACAGGATCATGGGGTACACAGAACACGACTGGGGTGGTACAAAAATAACTGACGCGTTTCACACTTACACCAAGTGCTTACTCAAAGCTGTAAGTAAGCACATGGTGTAAGTGCGAAACGCGTCACATTTTTGTACCACCCCACAGTCGTGTTCTGTGTACCCCATGATCCTGTATTTTGAATAGAGAGACAGATTTATCCATTCCGGTGTGCGGCTGTCCAGGTCTTGTTCTCCTCTACTAACACAAAAATACTGGCACATTTTTTATTCTAATGCAGGAAATGCATTGCGGAAAAAAAAAAAATGTTCTTCCTTTAGAACCACTGCTAAAAAGACTTCTGTACCTCTAATAGGGTGAAGCACGAGTTCTTCTTCAGGAAGGTCTTGGCGGCTTTTTCCCTCCAGGAGTGTGCAGCGGTCACTTGTACCTCTAGCTGATGCAGCTCGTCCATTTTCACAGGTAAGTCCCGACCCACAGCCACCAACCCTTCCAAGTCATCCAGGCATGGGTAATGATCACCGCTCTAAAAAGAAAAGGAAGCACACATCCCATAATACACAAAGCCCGTTACAGCAAAGCCTTAACACTAGGAGCAGAATGCCTCCATTTCTGGATAGCGTAGCCATGTGTCAGCAAAGCTTGGAATTAAAGACACTTGAAGCAGCCAATCACAGCTTCAAAATTGAGTGCAGCACAAAATCTGATCTTATGCTATGACACGTGGAAGCCATTTCTAAAGGTGTCCTATACAAACATACTACTTTTTATTGAATGGTGGGCTTTGCTGCTCTGTATGGGTCATGGTAATCGCTATACTGGTGTTGCCTTCTCTCTTTACCTGTATCTCATCCACATCAGCACTCCAGGCTCTGGCCTTACAAAGGGCTTCTTTCAGGCTCAGGGTATTGGGAAGCTGTACTGGGATGTTCTCCGCTTCTTTAATGATTGCCTCTAGTGTGGCAGGTGAATGCTTTTGCCTGAAAATAAATAAAATTAATAATTATTATTATTATTAAATGAGTCAATTCCTTGAAACCTTCGAGGATCACTTGTTTTACCCCAAGAGCACAAATCTCATCACCTGGCCTCCAAGCACATTTTCGCCTTCTCCTCCCAGCGTAGAGCGATGGTGATCAGTTCCTGCAGCTCGCTGCGAGCTTTCTCCACCGCGGGGCTCTCAGCCACCTCAATTGCTTCTTGCAGCAGAGAGCGCAATTCCTGAAGAGTGCCCGACCGCCCGGCGACCAGAGCTGCCCGCACCCGTGATAACCACTCCCCTTGGCGCATGTGCCTCTCTAACTGCTCAGCTTCAGGTGGGAGCACTCCTAGAGAATGGCACCGTTTAACCATGTCCTGCATCTGGGGGGCGCTATCTGGCAGGGACTGCAAACACTTCTTTGCTTCTTCTTGCAAGACTTCTGCCTTCTCCAGAAGGTCCTGATGAAAAAACATTGAGATATTTAATAAAAAAGAAAAAAAAAAAAAAAAAAAAAAAAAAAAAAAAAAAAAGGGGGGGGGGGACTTTTGCCTGTCTGCCATCTGTCACGCATCTGTAATTCAATAAAGTATAAGCCTTACCTCCAGCTTTGGCAGCTGATTCAAGACACATGGAAGAGCTTGGATACGATGAATAAGCTTATGTAAACTGTCCAGAGTCATGACTGCAGCATTACCCCTACAGCAAACAGCAGAAAAAAAAACTGAATTAATAAATCACATTTTTTACCAAGTAATCAGGATACATTTTTTTACATAAAATTTACACTCCTTGGATTCCCAACAGGATGTGGGATTGCTGTCCCATAGTAGATGGTTTTCAGAGGGTGCTTGACAGGCAGCAAAGAAAAGAGGCAATATGTTGCCTCTTCACCACCTGTTTTAACTGCATGCGATTGTGGCAGGTTGGGCTGTGGGGCCACCCCCCACCCCCCCAAGGGTCTCTGCATTGGGCTGTCGGGGGCCTCCCCCCCCCCCCGAGGGTCTCTGCATTGGGCTGTCGGGGGCCTCCCCCAAGGGTCTCTGCATTGGGCTGTGGGGGCCTCCCCCAAGGGTCTCTGCATTGGGCTGTGGGGGCCTCCCCCAAGGGTCTCTGCATTGGGCTGTGGGGGCCTCCCCCAAGGGTCTCTGCATTGGGCTGTGGGGGCCTCCCCCAAGGGTCTCTGCATTGGGCTGTGGGGGCCTCCCCCAAGGGTCTCTGCATTGGGCTGTGGGGGCCTCCCCCAAGGGTCTCTGCATTGGGCCCAGCCACAAACCTGGCTGGGTGCGGGTCATCCAGCAGTTTCTTGGAATCACTCATACACGATTCGGCCTCTTGGATGATATTTTTCAGTTCCTGTAACAAATCATTCTGTGCAAATTTTTTCTCTGCAGCCTCCACTTCTAAGACCCGCAGATGTTGGAGATCTTCAGAACATAATTGAGAACAAAAATTACAAAAAAGATCATTTTCCACTTGAAGAAAAGAAAAGAAAAAGAAGAAAAAAAAAAAAAGGGGGGGGGGGGTGTGGACTAGGAGTCTCTACCTGTCTTGCCGCCATCTTGGAATTCCAGAGCACGTCGCACTTTATTTGCCCAGGTGTCATAGGATTCAGCCCGACCTTTTAACTTGTGTAACATGGCTGGAAGCTCGTCCAGGGTGTAACGATACCTGAAATTTAGGAGATTTTGCCAAAGTAATATAAAATGGTAATTTAATCTGGGCAGAAATCAAAAAAATGCACAGAAACATTAAAATCTGAGACTAACGGGCACAGTGTATAAAAAAAAAAAAAACAGTTATGTCAATTCCTGCCTCAAAAAACAGTTGATACGTATGGCAGATACAGAAGACTATACATAAAAATTAAAAAAAAATAAATAAAATTTTTTTCAAAAACCTGAGATGGGTCTCTGGCTGAAGTTCAAACCAAACATCAGAATGTTGAAGAAAGGGGATTGAAGGGACTTTGAACGTGGCATGGTTGTTGGTGGCAGACGGGCACATGGTGTGGGGGATATTTTCTTGGCACACTTTGGGCCCCTTAGTACCAATTGATCATGGTTTATACACCACGACCTACCTGAGTATTGTTGGTGACCATGTCCATCCCTTTATGACTACAGTGTCCCCATCTTCTGATGGCTCCTTCCAGCAGGATAATGCACCATGTCACAAAGCTCCAATCATCTCACCACTGGACAATGAGGTCCCTGTCCTCCAATGGTCTCCACACTCACCACATCTCATCCAATAGAGAGCCTTTGGGATGTGGTGGAATACACTATATTGCCAAAAAGTATTGGGACGCCTGCCTTTACACGCACATGAACTTTAATGGCATCCCAGTCTTAGTCCGTAGGGTTCAATATTGAGTTGGCTCCGCCCTTTGCAGCCATAACAGCTTCAACTCTTCTGGGAAGGCCGTCCACAAGGTTTAGGAGGGTGTCTATGGGAATGTTTGACCATTCTTCCAGAAGTGCATTTGTGAGGACAGGTACTGATGATGGATGAGAAGGCCTGGCTCGCAGTCTCCGCTCCAATTCATCCCAAAAGGTGTTCTATCGGGTTGAGGTCAGCACTCTGGGGTGGAGGAACTTGACTGGCCTGCACAAACTCGCTCATCCATGTCTTTATGGACCTTGCTTTGTGCACAGGTCCAAATCATTTGGTGGAGGGGGGATTATGGTGGGGGGGTTGTTTTTCAGGGGTTGGGCTTGGCCCCTTAGTTCCAGTGAGGGGGACCTTTAAAGCATCAGCATACCAAGACATTTTGGACAATTTCATTCTCCCAACTTTGTGGGAACAGTTTGGGGACGGCCCCTTCCTGTTCCAACATGACTGCACACCAGTGTACAAAGCAAGGTCCATAAAGACATGGATGAGTGAGTTTGTGAAGGCCAGTCAAGTTCTTCCACCTCAGAGTCCTGACCTCAATGCCGATAGAACACCTTTGGGATGAATTAGAGCCGAAACTGTGAGCCAGGCCTTGTCGTCCAACACCAACCTCTCTGATCATGCCACTCTTACCCTGGTCAAGTCTACCCAGTAGAACACCACCATTGTCCCATGACCACCATGGATGAGCGACTTTAGGGTGGAGGAACCTGAGCTGTTGGGAGCATGAAAATGTCTCAGTAAGCTGATGCCTTAAGAGTTCCCTTCACAAGAACTAAGGTGCCAAGGTCGACCCATGAAACCCCCCCCACCCCCAATTATTCGGGCCAGTGCACAAAACAAGGTCCATAACCAGGAGAGACAAGTATGATGAAAGTCCACCCATCATTCAGCACTGCTGGCACCAAATACATGAATGTGCAGCCTCTGCCACACATCCAGCTCTGAAGAAAGAAGTGTTGCCTACTAACACCAAAGCATTATAGGGCATTGCTGGGCACACCAGACATATATAGAGAGGCTTTGAGAAGAAGGCTCTACACGGCCCACCAGTATTACCTGAGATAATGTCGGGAAGGTGGGCACTGACACAAGTCATCGATGTGGTAGAGACACACCAGGCCCTGAGGGCAGTTGTAACAGGCCAATGCGGACAGGAAGCAGGTGGTCTTGCATTTCTGACACTGTCTTTCGTCATCGGGAAGGAGCTCGAAGGCTTCCCGCTCCGCCTCTGTGATTCCTTTCTCCATCAAGGCTTTCCGCAACCTCCGCTCTTCCTGCACCAACAAGAGCATCTCCTTGTGCACCGCCGCCGCCAAGATGAGGTTCAGTCTTTCGGGGCACGCGGCCATCTTGCAGATGAGCTCTTCGTGGGAGAAGACGCAGTATCTCCGGAGGCGGCGGTAATGATCGATACATTTTCTGCCTGCTGTGAGCTAATAAAAAAAAGACTTATCAAAGTACTGTCCACAACAAACGCCTAAAAGTTTAAGGAAAGTTTATTTCTAAACTACTTGCCCATCGGGCACTTTCACCCCCCCCCCCCCCCCATTCCTGCCCAGGTCAATTTTCAGCTCTGTCGCACTTTGAATGACAATTAAACGGTCATGCAACACTGTACACAATATTTTTATCACTTTTTCACACAAATAGAGCTTCCTTTTGATGGTTTTTAATCACTGCTGGAGTTTTTATTTTTTGCTAACAAAAGGGAAAAAAATAAAAAAAAACTGTCAGTAAATTTTGTAAATAAGTAATTTTCACCTTCACTCATGTGCGCCAAGGCACCACTTATGGTCACCAATAGGTGGCACCGATGAAGCACCACTTATAGGCACTGATTAGATGGCACTAATATGCTGCACTGACTGTCACCAATAGGTGGCACCGAGTCACTGATGAGGCACCACTGACGGTCACCAATAGGTGGCACCAATGACGGTCACCAATAGGCAGCACTGATGAGGCACCACTGATGGTCACCAATAGGCGGCACTAATGAGGCACCACTGATGGTCACCAATAGGCGGCACTAATGAGGCACCACCGATGGTCACCAATAGGCGGCACTGATGAGGCACCACCGATGGTCACCAATAGGTGGCACTGATGAGGCACCACCGATGGTCACCAATAGGTGGCACTGATGAGGCACCACCGATGGTCACCAATAGGTGGCACTGATGAGGCACCACCGATGGTCACCAATAGGTGGCACTGATGAGGCACCACCGATGGTCACCAATAGGTGGCACTGATGAGGCACCACCGATGGTCACCAATAGGTGGCACTGATGAGGCACCACCGATGGTCACCAATAGGTGGCACTGATGAGGCACCACCGATGGTCACCAATAGGTGGCACTGATGAGGCACCACCGATGGTCACCAATAGGTGGCACTGATATTGCCTCACCGATGGTCACCAATAGGTGGCACTGATAGTCACTGATGAGGCACCACTGATGGTCACCAATAGGTGGCACTGATAATCACAGATGGAGGCACCACTGATGGTCACCAATAGGTGGCACTGATATGCCGCACTGACTGGCATCACTAATGGGCAGCGATTGGTGTCACTGATGGGGCTTTACTGTAACCAGGGCACTGATGATCAGTACCCTAATTACCTGTACGTCTCCCCTGCGAGGAGATGCCGCTGATCGGCTCACCTCACCTCACACTATCAGTGGAGAGCCGATCAACGGCACTTCCTTGTTTACATGTGACCAGCTGTGATTGGACTGCAGGGAGGAAGAGTAAGAGGGGAACTTCTGCTCGGATCCAAGCGGGAGCAGGTACCTGTAAAAATCAAGTACCTGCTCCTCCCTAAAAAAATTAAATAAATGACATGCTAAACATGGTAGGGCAGGAGGACTTAAAGCGTAATGTCCCCTTTTGGGTGGAGTTCCGCTTTAAGTTACAAAAGCAGCAGACGGGGGTGTACACCTGAAGACGCACTTCGATTCACAGCCACAGCAAAAACAACCCCCCCCCCCCCATTGCATATGGCGGACACATCGCCTCCTTCGCTGCCTGTCAAATGCTCTGACTGTCGACAGAGACAGCCGCTAGTTTAAATGTAGAATGTCCCCCCCCATATAATACGATTTAAATAGATAGACGGTAAAGCCTCTTATTACTCACCCAGTCAGCTGTGCAGAAGTTGACCGCTTCAGCAAAGTTGTAGCCCTGGTTGAACCCGCTGTGATAGGCTCTTGGGAATGTGATGACGAACTCCCCGGCACATTGGTTGGTCCGAACCACCTAAAAAATAAAAAAAAATAAAAAAAAATATACAAAGCCCGTATGAGACGAATTTGGGTCAGACTGCATAAAGGGCGTTTTGATATTTACAGAGAAAACACAACTGACCGGAACACCGTGAGACATGAGTGTGTTGGGGTTCATTAGGGTAACCAACTGATGCAGCAAATCCGGCTGACTTTCGAAGAGCTCTGGGGTGAGTTTCTTCATGACGTCTTCAAGCTGCTCGGCAGAAGAGGATGGCACCCCATACCAGGTCTTGGGTTCACCCCTGTACAATGATAGAATGGTTACCAATATTAGAGAACACTACAGGGGAAAAAGCCCCATACTGCCTTCGTTATACTTGACGAGTCACCAACCCACAAAATTGCTATTAGAAGGTCGGATGTTCCGACATCTCCCCAGCTGTAGTTTTTGTTCTTGAATGACCGGCACCCAATATGTATTATACCCGATTAACCACATAAGGACCCGGCCTTTTTTCTGGCACTATATTTGTTAGAAGATTACTTAGTACCCCCAAACATGAATTGGCCCGGCACCCCAGTCAGTTTCCCCTCCCTCCCATGTTGTGTGTCCAGCCGCATAACGATGTTCCGCCTCCTAGACCGCCTCTTGTGATAGACGGCACAGTAATCCAATGCTAGGAATCATTGTGCCGTGTGTCATAGGAGGCGGGACATCATTCAAACGGCTGCACGTCGTTATAGATCTGACACAGTGGGGCATCGTGACATCTACCAGGAACTGGTAAGGTTGTATATGATGGGCACTGGCAGGCTAAATTTCATAGGTCAGAACCAGGTACCTGCTCCCCCCCCCCCCCCCCAAAAAAAGTGCTAAATGTGGCGGCGGAGGGGAGGGAGGGGGAATACGCAGACAAGTGGAGCTTCCCCTTTTGGGTGGAGCTCTGCTTTAAGGCAAGTATTGCCACCTGTCTGAAAGAAGCCTTAGGAGGGGAGCAGTTCTTTAAAACAAACCTGAGGTCATTAACCGCTTGCGGTACAGCCGCCGCAGTTATACTGCGGCAGGTTGACTCCCCTGGGCGAGCCGTCGTAGCTGTACGTCGGTTCTTCAAGACACTGTGGGAGGCACGAGCGCCTTGGCAGCGTGTCCCTGGAGCAGATGCGAAGGCCCAGCGGGCGCGATGACCGCCGCGCACCCGCCATCACTCGTAACAGAGCGAGAACACACACACACACAAATCCCGGTTCTGTCAGGGGAGAGGAGACCGATCATGTGTTCCTACCAAGTAGGAACACCGATCAGACTTCTCCCCTAGTCAGTCCCATCCCCCCCACAGTTAGAACACACCTAGGGAACAAAGTTAACCCCCTTGATCGCCCCCCTAGTGTTAAACCCTTCCCTGCCAGTGACATTTATACAGTAAATGTTGCATTTTTTTTTTAATGCCTTAAAATCTGTCCCCTATTTTGTAGACGCTATAAACTTTTGTGCAAACCAATTAATATACGCTTATTGCGATTTTTTTTTTTTTTACCAAAAATATGTAGAATATATAGCGGCCTAAACTGAGGAAAAAAAATATTTTTTTTTTTTAAATTGGGATATTTATTATAACAAAAAGATACTGTATTGTGTTTTCAAAATTGTCGGTTTTCTTTTGTTTATAGAAGTGATCAAATACCACCAAAAGAAAGCTCTATTTGTGGGGGGAAAAAGGACGTCAATTTTGTTTGGGTACAACGTCGCATGACCACGCAATTGTCAGTTAAAGCGACGCAGTGCCGTATCGGAAAAAAAACGGCCTGGTCAGGAAGGGGGGCTGAAGTGGTTAATTATGAGCACTATAAAAACCAGGTATGGTAAAAGTATAAAAAAACAGTCTGCGAACAATATTCTAAACGCAAAATACTAACCAATGAAGATAGTTGATGGAATAGCTCCAGTGATCTTCGATGTGCCAACAAAAAGCTGAAAACACCATGCCCACATACAGCCAGGGCACCTTCATGCCAGAAATGTCTGCATTGATGTGACACAGCACAGAATGCTCAAGCACGGGCATCACATTCAGGTTCCAGCCACTGGTGGCATATGTCTGAGGAGCAAAAAAAATAAAAATAAATGCAAGGCAAGTGAGTGGAATGAGCCATATAAAACCCAAAACAAAAAACGTGGAGAGATTTAGGCGTGGTGCATCAGTTACCTTCTCCTCCGGAGTCAGCTCCGTTTTCCCATCCAGCATAGGGAAGCCACTGCCAAACTCCTTGGAGTGAATGTCCGCTCCGTACTGCACTGTAACATCCTCCTCTATACTGTTCACCAGACGCCAAAACTCCTTCTCCACCAGCTCTGTAGGAACCATCTGCAGACCAAAAAAATAAAATAAAAACAAAAGTTAAAATAATAAATAAAAAAAAAATAAAAAAAAAGGGAAGGGAGGAAGGGGGAGTGGGGGGGCGCTTTGTCAAGTAAATCGATATCGAAATAAGTCTGGCCTCAAAACTACATGTGACCGTGAAATGCCAAAAAATGAAGATTGACAAAATTCTCAATAGCTAGTTTTTTTTATTTTTCTTTATTTCTACGCAGCTCATCAGTAAATATGATTATTATTATAATACAGGATTTATATAGCACCAACAGTTTGCGCAGCGCTTTACAATTTGAGGGTAGACCGTACAAATACAATACGCTTTAATACAGAAGGAATCAGGGGTCTCTGCTCATTGTTGCGCAGCTGAGATATATATATATATATATATATATATATATATATATATATATAGATAGATAGAGAGAGATAGATAGAGAGAGATAGATAGAGAGAGATAGATAGAGAGAGATAGATAGAGAGAGATAGAAAGAGATAGAAAGAAAGAGATAGAAAGAAAGAGATAGAAAGAAAGAGATAGAAAGAAAGAGATAGAAAGAAAGAGATAGAAAGAAAGAGATAGAAAGAAAGAGATAGAAAGAAAGAGATAGAAAGAAAGAGATAGAAAGAAAGAGATAGAAAGAAAGAGATAGAAAGAAAGAGATAGAAAGAGATATATATATAGATATATATATATATATATAGATATATATATATATATATATATATATATATATATATATATATATATATATATATATATATATATATATATATATATATATATATATATATATACACACACATATACATATACACATACACACACACACATATACATATATATACACACACACCAGCAAGCCATACGTGTGCATCTGCATTTACATGTGCGTGCGGAGACGTAATATTTTTGACACACATATAATTAATATATATACACATATATATATATATATATATATATATATATATCTCTCTTTCAGGAAAAGCAAAAAAGGAGGTCCTTAAACGTCAGCTAATAAAACACAAGTACGGACAACACTCACATGAACTGGCATATTAAAATAATCTGCCTTAAAAGAATCCGCCATCTCGCCAAAACTCTGCAGGGTGTATTCCCGGGTCGCCTGTTCAAACCCAAAGGCTTCAGGAGGACGTTTACATTCCTGCAGGTGATAAAAGGACTTGTTAATGCAAAACACAGGCAGTGAATGATTACTGAATCTTACAGGGGAATTCCAACTTTAAAAATCAGGTGATCAAAAAGTACCAGAATTTCAAAAATGTTTAATACAAATTGTTTCAAAATATGAAAAAGAAAGAAAGAAAGAAAGGTGACGTCATCCTGCAGCGCGACACGCCCCCTAAAGCTACATAGGTCACAGAACCAAAGATAGTTGTAGCTTGGTAAACATTAAATGCTGATATATTGTAGTCATTTATCCAGCTAGGAAGGTGAGCTTTAGGCTACTTTTCATGTTTTCCTGGGGCCCTCTAGCTGTTGTGGAACATTTCCCATGAAGCATTGCAAGGCTGACAGTAACAATTACGCCCAAGAGGCATGATGGGACTTGTAGTTCCGCAACAGCTGGAGGGCCTCCAGGTTGCCTCCCCCCCTGCGCATAGACCAAAAGCCAAAAACTGACAGATGCCTGCACACTAAACTGCTCCAAGTCAGTGCGAACAGCCCCCCATCCGCACCAAAATTTTACTTACTGCCATAATGCATTTGGGACAATGCCAAAGGCCCTTTGGGGGTTCAGGAAGTGGGGGTAGCAAGCAGAACGTGTGGTAGTTGTCATCACAGCCATCGCACAGCAATAGCTTCTCATCGTCATCCCCGCGGGCACAGATGCGGCAGACGTAGGAATCCACCTAAATCCGGCAAAAGAGAAAAAAAAAAAATTAAGATTTGTCTGATGTCACATTTCAGCAATGACACTAAGAAAAGCGCGGTACCACTAGTGATCATATATTAGGACATTTAGAGGTTGGTTTACTAAAAGCAGAGAGAGTGCAAAATCTGGTGCAGCTCTGCATAGAAACCAATAATTTTTTTTTTTTTGGCCAAAGCTTAATTGAACAACAGTGTTAATTTCATCGACTAATCAATTCAGAGTAGAGCTGCACAATTAATCGTTTAAAAAAAAAATTGTGATCTCGATTCAACCCCTCTGACGACCTCCGTTTGCCGATTCTTTCATATAACAAGTAAAGAGACTTATCTGCTCACTCAGCTGTCAAAAGAAAACATCTGGGCAGTCTGCCAAGTTTTTAAAATGAAACCTTGCAACTTCCTTCTTAGATCAAAGAGGAAACTCAGCCTGTTTTTTTTTTTTCTTTACACAGTTTCCCTTTGATCCAAGGAGGAAGTTAGTTACAATGTTTCATTTTAGAAACTTGTCAGACTGTGTAAAGAAAAAAATCCAGGCAGTCTGGCAAGTTTTTAGTGTAAATGCAGGAAGTTTAACCACTTAAAAGTCTAAATCTTTTTCTGACACTTGTTTAAGGTAAAATCAATATTTTTTGCTAGAAAATTACTTGGAACCCCCAAACATTCTATATATATATATTTTAGCAGAGACCCTTGGGAATAAAATGGCAATTGCTGCAGTATTTTATGTCACACTGTATTTGCCCAGCGGTCTTTCAAACGCAATTTTTTGGGAAAAATACACTTCAATGAATAAAAAAAAAAAGATATACCGTATATACTCGAGTATAAGTCGTTCCGAGTATAAGTCGAGGCCCTAATTTACCACAAAAAAAAAAAAAAAAAAAAAAAATGGGAAAAACTTATTGACCCGAGTATAAGACGAGGGTGAGAAATGCACAGCTACTGTAAGTGGAAAAGAGGGTCAACAATGCCCATTTGCAGCCTCACTGTGCCCATTTGCAGCCTCACTGTGCCCATTTGCAGCCATAGGTCCCCTGAACTTCAAACTCGGTAGTTAAGGGTTCCTAGATGCCCCCTAGCTGCAGCCAAAATTTGGGGTCTCTGAAACCAAAGGGTCCCAAAATGACATTGCTGCAGATGGACACAGTTGACCGACTTTGGGGCCCCGTATCTCGGGGCCACTTAGTGCTAGGAACCCCAAATTTGGTGTGCAAACCCAGTGGAACTAGCACAAAAAAATATCCAAAGCTGGGATTTCTAGAACCAAGTGGTCCCGAGATACAGGACCCCAAAAATCGGTTCAGAAAATGTCAAGCACTTTTCTGCAGCAGAGAATGACATTTTCTGAACCTATTTTGGGGCCCCATATCTTGGGGCCACTTGGTGCTAGGAACTCCAGCTTTGGATATGTTATGGTACCAGGTCCACTGGGCTTGCACACCAAATTTGGGGTTCCTAGCACTAAGTGACCTTGAGATACAGGGCTCCAAAATCGGTTCAGAAAATGTCAAGCACTTTTCTGCAGCAGAGAATGACATTTTCCGAACCGATTTTGGGGCCCCGTATCTCAGGGCCACTTAGTGCTAGGACCTCCAGCTTTGAATATGTTGCGGAACCAGGTCCACTGGGTTTGCACACCAAAGTTGGGGTTTCTAGCACCAAGTGGCCCTGAGATACAGGGCCCCAAAGTCGGTTCGGAAAATGAAATTTTTTGCTGCAGAAAAGTGCTTGACTCGAGTATAAGTCGAGGGGGGCACTTTCAGCACAAAAAAAAAGGTGCTGAAAAATTCGACTTATACTCGAGTATATACGGTATATAAAAAAATATATAAAAAAAAAAAAAACAGTAAAGTTAGCCCAATTTTTTCTTTGTTTTAATGTGAAAGATGATGTTACGCCGCGAGAATCGTGATCCATCTTCTAAGCAAAAAAAAAAAAAAATCGTGATTCTCATTTTAGCCAGAATCGTGCAGCTCTAATTCAGAGATGACTAAAATACGACTAAAACTAAGATGGCATTTTAATCAAAAAAAGAATGACGAACCAAATAGAAATCTGGATGTAAAAATGTAACACTGTTGAACAAGCTGAAGTTAGAAGCGGATTGGCTACCACGCACAGCCGCACCGGATTTTGCGCTCTCCAGTATATGTAAAGTAAAGTGCCTTACGCGACTTACAAACTGGGCACTGCTGGTACTCCTACGAAGTCGCATGGTCATCTTGGTGCAGGGCTCCGGACTCAGAGACCGCTCACGCTTAATGTACAGTTTGCTCTCTTCAGGCTCTCCAACCTCTTCCTTCACCACCAGCGTCGGCGGGCATTCTGGAAGCTCTCCTTCTGAAACAGATCATGGTCATCACCCGTTTTTGTTTTTTTTTTTAAATTCAGATTCCAGATATTCTAAAAATTAAAATCTCTCCCATTCTCACCTTTCTTGCGCAGGTTTTTGTCTTTTGCCATCAGACCAAGCCCCATCATTTTTGGGCCCGCACCATAGATCTGAAGTTTCTTCAGCTCTGGGTTCTTCTCGATGTCCTCTTCTGTCGGTTCAGGCTTGAAGAAGGACGGTAAAAAGAGTGAAGTGAGAAGTCATAACACACTGAAAAGGAAAAATGTATCCCAAACCAGTCCTCAGGGACCACCAAGCTTCTGTTTTTTTTTTTTTTTTTCAGCTGATCTCCACATTTGTCCCTTTAAAAAATCAGGGATATGCAATTAGCGGACCTCCAGCTGTTGCGGAACTACAAGTCCCATGATGCATAGCAAGACTGAGAGCCACCAGCATGACACCCAGAGGCAGAGGCATGATGGGACTTGTAGTTTTGCAACAGCTGGAGGTCGGCTAATTGCATATCCCTGCTTTAAATGGTTCATTCGGGCCAGGCTGGCCCAAACACACAATTTCCTGCACCAACAGGTGCACTTGCTGGGCACGCTATATTACCTGTATGCAGGGCTTCTATTACCCGCATGCAGGGCTTCTATTACCCGCATGCAGGGCTTCTATTACCCGCATGCAGGGCTTCTATTACCCGCATGCAGGGCTTCTATTACCCGCATGCAGGGCTTTTTTTTTTTTAAAGCGTAAGTAAACCCCCCTATCGTTTTTAGCCAAGGAAGCTGCCATCTTTGCCTCGGTTTAATCTACAACTGCCATGATGCTGCACATGTGATCTGTTATGACACCGGCCACTGGATGGGTTGACAGTTTGGTTGAGAGCACAACCAATGGGAGTGTTACGTTTCCGGCACGTGCTGGAAACCAAACTGTTTTATGGATGGGTTTACTTCCGCTTTTAGCGAGCACTTGGGAGTGAACACAGTTACGGGACCTCCGGCGATGAATGTATGTAATGGCAAAGGGGTGCTGGGTTGTGTCGCAGTGTATTGATGCTGGGGGGGGGGTAGTGTTGCTGGGGAGGTCGATTGTTGCTGCTAGGGGGGAATATATGATCTCTAGGAAGGGATCCATTTTTTTTGGGGGGGGGGGGGGTAATGTTGCTGGGGAGGTCTATTGTCTCTGGAAGGGATCTATTTTTGCAGGGGGGAGGTCGATTGTTGCTGGCGTGGGTCTTAAGTTGCTGGGTTGGGGGCGTTAGTTGTTGCTGGGGCGGATCTATTGCTGAGGGAGCAGTCCATTATAGCTGGCTGCTGGAGGGTCTATTGATGCTGTCTGTGGCGGGAGGGGGGGGGGGGGAATGAGAGATCTGTTGCTGTCAGGGGTCTATTGTTCCCCAAAAAAACCTCTCTTATTTCTGATTTAGGGATGGACGCACCTCATTTAAAGCCCCCCCCCCCCCCCCAAAAACAAACAAAAAAAACCCCCTTTGCTTTCTATTGTTGCTGGGGGGGGGGGGGGGGTTGTTGCAGGTGGTCTATTGTTGCTGGGGGGGGGGGGGGAATCCTATTGTTGGCTGCAGAGGATCCATTTTACTGCTTTTCTTGTTTTCATTAACAAATTCCATACAAATTACTTAGCACCACAAATACTGGGTTCTGTAGTCTCTAAAAGGGCAAGTACTGGGAGGTGGGTAGGGGGTGGAGGCAAGGAACGGTGCCAGGGAGGTGGAAGCAAGGAACGGTGCCAGGGAGGTGGAAGCAAGGAACGGTGCCAGGGAGGTGGAAGCAAGGAACGGTGCCAGGGAGGTGGAAGCAAGGAACGGTGCCAGGGAGGTGGAAGCAAGGAACGGTGCCTGGGAGGTGGAAGCAAGGAACGGTGCTAGGGAGGTGGAAGCAAGGAACGGTGCCAGGGAGGTGGAAGCAAGGAACGGTGCCAGGGAGGTGGAAGCAAGGAACGGTGCCTGGGAGGTGGAAGCAAGGAACGGTGCCTGGGAGGTGGAAGCAAGGAACGGTGCCTGGGAGGTGGAAGCAAGGAACGGTGCCTGGGAGGTGGAAGCAAGGAACGGTGCCTGGGAGGTGGAAGCAAGGAACGGTGCCTGGGAGGTGGAAGCAAGGAACGGTGCCAGGGAGGTGGAAGCAAGGAACGGTGCCAGGGAGGTGGAAGCAAGGAACGGTGCCTGGGAGGTGGAAGCAAGGAACGGTGCCTGGGAGGTGGAAGCAAGGAACGGTGCCTGGGAGGTGGAAGCAAGGAACGGTGCCTGGGAGGTGGAAGCAAGGAACGGTGCCTGGGAGGTGGAAGCAAGGAACGGTGCCTGGGAGGTGGAAGCAAGGAACGGTGCTAGGGAGGTGGAAGCAAGGAACGGTGCCTGGGAGGTGGAAGCAAGGAACGGTGCCTGGGAGGTGGAAGCAAGGAACGGTGCCTGGGAGGTGGAAGCAAGGAACGGTGCCAGGGAGGTGGGTAAGGGGGAGTTCCGGCGCCTATTCTGAAGGGAAAAAAAAAAAGCCCTGCCCGTATGTGAAATAGATAAAAGGACCAGCAACAAGGCACAATGCAATTTAAAAATCCGTGGAATCTTTATTTGAAATCCAAAGACATTAAAAAAAAGGGAAATCCAATACAGAGCATTTTAGGGAGCAACGTAGGAGTTAATGTTAGTACATTTAGATTTAAAGGTATAGAACTCATTACTTTTTTTTTAAATTTGAGGGAAGGGGATTGGACATCGGAGACAGCTTGAGAGGGAGGCCTGGTGGATGATTGTTAGGCTGCAGACCCACAGGGGTTAAACCTCAGGTGGGACCTGGATCTGCACCTCCGGTAATCCCTCTCTGCTGTCTCCATGGCGTTTGCTTTGTCTCCCAGCACTTGTTTCCTCCCCCACCCCCATTTCATCATTTTTAAAGATAGTGTATTTTTTCCATTTCTTTCGTATATTTCAATATGGATGTTGCTGTGTGTTTTTTTTCCCCCATTTGAATTTTCTTTTGTGTTTTCACCTGTCTGGGTACAGGATGGATATACAGAGTTAACCACTTGACCCTTAAAAACAAAAAAAACAAAACAAAAAAACAAACAAAAAACCACATAAGAGAGCCCTGTGTTTGTTTCCTTACACAGGGCCCTCTTCGGGAATCTTCAAAACTGATTGGCTAATGCCGGCAACCAATAAGCAGCCGGGTCGCAGGCACGCTCTAACAGGACACGCAAATCACGTACAGGTTACGCGATTTTGCACAGAGTGACCGCCCTGCATAAGTGTATAATTTATATATATATATATATATATATATATATATATATATTCGTTAGGTGGTTAATTCCCCATCTAACCCCGCCTTCTGTACAAGGTGTTGTCTATTCCGTGCTGCAAATCTATTAGGACTAAGGCCCAGGTTATAGATTATTTGGAGAGTAGCATCAGATCTCTTATTACTTGTATTTAGCCTTAGCACCATACAGTGCTGTGTTCCAACAGTGGCACAAGGACTTTCCCTGTCTCACTCCTACAAAAAAAAAAAAAAAAAAAAAAAGTCAGGATGAGCGCTGCTCAGCCATTCACAGGAAGCTTTGTATTCTATGAACGAATACAAAGCTCCCTCTGATTGGCTGAGAGGCAGGCGGATGACACGATCTCCGCCTCTAGCTAATCAGAGGAAGCTTTGTAATCATAGAATACAAAGCTTGATGTGAATGGCTGAGCAGCGCTCAGTCCGACTTATTTTTGTTCTGGGAGTGAGATGCAAGTTCTCATCCCACTGCAGGAACAAAAGCGCTATATACTGTATAGCAGAGGCTACAGAACCCAGTATGAGCACCTGGTTATTGTAATAGTTGGCTTGAGCCAGCTTGGCGTAAAGCAGAGGTTAAGCAACCTGTGGCCCTCCAGCTGTTGTGGAACTACATTTCCCATGAGGCGTTGCAAGGCTGGCAGTTACAATTACTCCCAGAGGCATGATGGGACGTGTAGTTCTGCAACAGCTGAAGGGCCCCCAGGTTGCCTCCCCCTGGCCTAAAGGAACCATTTAAAAATAGGAACATTAAGGCCCCTTTCACACTTATACGACTTCAAAGTCGCACGATTTTGCCGCGATTTTACCGCGATTTGGGAGCAGTACTACTTTGCCACGTTTTTGGCATTAACAAATTAAAACATACAGTAGTTGGTATGAATCATAAGGGGAAACTCCACGCCAAGTTTTAAATGAAAAAACTGGCGTGGGTTCCCCCCCAGGGACATACCAGGCCCTTAGGTCTGGTATGAATTGTAAGAGGAACCCCCTACGCCGAAAAATCGGCGTGGGGGTCCCCCCAAAATCCATACCAGACCCTCATCCGAGCACGCAGCCCGGCCGGTCAGGAATGGGGGTGGGGACGAGCTAGCGCCCCCCCCCCCTCCTGGACCGTACCAGGCCGCATGCCCTCAACATGGGGGGTGGGTGCTTTAGGGCATGGGGGGCACCCTGCGGGCCCCCCCACCCCAAAGCACCTTGTCCCCATGTTGATGAGGACAAGGGCCTCTTCCCGACAACCCTGGCCGTTGGTTGTCGGGGTCTGCGGGCGGGGGGCTTATCGGAATCTGGGAGCCCCCTTTAATAAGGGGGCCCCCAGATCCCGGCCCCCCCACCCTATGTGAATGAGTATGGGGTACATGGTACCCCTACCCATTCACCTAGGGAAAAAAAGCATCAATAAAAAACACAGTACACAGGTTTTTAAAATAATTTATTAGGCAGCTCCGGGATCTTCTTCCGACTTCGGGGGTCCTCTTCTGACTTCGGGGGTCTCTCCGGCGTCCGCATCTTCTGCCGGCTCCACCGCTATCTTCTGGCGCTCTTTTGCCAGCGGTGGTCCGGACCTCTGGATCGTCTTCTTCCCTCTTCTCTTCCAGAGATGTTGACACGACGCTCTCTCCAGCCAGAATGGTCTCTGTGCGCTCCGCAACTGTCTTATATAGGCGGTGGCCCCGCCCCCCTATGAGGTCACTGTCCCGGGGCATGCTGGGACTGTGCCGTCATAAGGGGGCGTGGTCCTCACCCAGTGACTACGCCTCCTAAAACGTCACAGTCCCAGCATGCCCAGGGACTGTGACGGCATAAGGGGGCGGGGCCACCGCCTATATAAGTCAGTTGCGGAGCGCACAGAGACCATTCTGGCTGGAGAGAGCGTCGTGTCAACATCTCTGGAAGAGAAGAGGGAAGAAGACGATCCAGAGGTCCGAACCACCGCTGGCAAAAGAGCGCCAGAAGATAGCGGTGGAGCCGGCAGAAGATGCGGACGCCGGAGAGACCCTCGAAGTCAGAAGAGGACCCCCGAAGTCGGAAGAAGATCCCGGAGCTGCCTAATAAATTATTTTAAAAACCTGTGTACTGTGTTTTTTATTGATGCTTTTTTTCCCTAGGTGAATGGGTAGGGGTACCATGTACCCCATACTCATTCACATAGGGTGGGGGGCCGGGATCTGGGGGCCCCCTTATTAAAGGGGGCTCCCAGATTCCGATAAGCCCCCCGCCCGCAGACCCCGACAACCAACGGCCAGGGTTGTCGGGAAGAGGCCCTTGTCCTCATCAACATGGGGACAAGGTGCTTTGGGGTGGGGGGGCCCGCAGGGTGCCCCCCATGCCCCAAAGCACCCACCCCCCCATGTTGAGGGCATGCGGCCTGGTACGGTCCAGGAGGGGGGGGGGCGCTAGCTCGTCCCCACCCCCATTCCTGACCGGCCGGGCTGCGTGCTCGGATGAGGGTCTGGTATGGATTTTGGGGGGGACCCCACGCCGATTTTTCGGCATAGGGGGTTCCCCTTAGATCCATACCAGACCTAAGGGCCTGGTATGCCCCTGGGGGGGAACCCACGCCGGTTTTTTCATTTAAAACTTGGCGCAGCGTTCCCCCTCTGGATTCATACCAGACAGCTGTCAGCACTGCCTGTAGCTCATCGGGAAAGGAAAGAAAAGTTTTCCTTTCCCGAATAGCGAGGCCAGGCTTGTGCTTACAAAGTCGTGCTGAAGTCGTGTCTATATAATATTCAGGCACGACTTGCATGCTACTTCAGGGTTTAACATTGAGGTCTATGGAGTACAACTCGCATAGAAGTTGGACCAAAGTAGTGCAGGGACTACTTTCAAGTCGGCACGACTTAAAGTCGTGCCAATATGAATGGTAGTCATTGAAAATCATGGAGAATGACTTGTCATACGATTTTGCAGTACAAAATCGTGGGACAAGTCGTATAAGTGTGAAAGGGGCCTTAATGTGGAGATTCTCTTGAAAACCACTCAACCCCCACAGTCCAGTGGTGGGCTGCTCCTGTCTATGGAGTGTTCCGACATCAGGAACAGTCCATTTTCAAGACTGCTGGAGTGTCAGGCCGGTCTTCTGCAGGGAGGATCAGCGGGTCAGGTAAGTACATCTCCGCTGTCCTCATACCGCAAACAAAAACGGGCAGCTAAAATAAAAAATAAATGTACGCTCTGCAAATTTTTAATTTTTTTTAACTGCTCGTTTTGCTCGAGGGGGAGTGGACATGTACTCACCTGACCCCAGGTCCCTCCTCACACAAGACCGGCCCAACCCCCCCCCCCCCCCCAGGGGTCTTGACAATGGACTGTTCCCGACGTCAGCACGCTCAGAGCACACTCCGTAAACAGGAACAGTCCACACCACTGGAGCGTGCTTTCCCGGAGGATCAGGAGAGTATGGACAGTGTGCTCTCCCCCCCTAGAAAAATGAGCAATGGGCCTGTGCCCACACTGCATGCGAAAAAAATATTTTTGCCTGGAGTTGGGCGTTAGGCAGACGTTAAAACAGAAAAAACAAAAAAACTGTACATCCCATATGCCATAAATGCTTGTCAGAAAGTTTCTGCAAGTGTACACTGAGCCATAGAGTGGGGAAAATAATGATTTGATCCCCTGCAGATTGTGTAAGTTTGCCCACTTACATAGAAATGAAGGGTCTATAATTTTTATCATAGGTGTATTTTATATGATAGAGACAGAATATCAACCAAAAATCCAGAAAATACACATGATACAAATGTTATAAATGGAGTTCAGTGAGTAAAATAAGCATTTGAACCCCCAAGAAAAACGTGACTTAGTAGTTGGTGGAGAAACCCTTGTTGGCAAGCACAGAGGTCAGACGTTTCTTGTAGGCGGTGATCAGGTTTGCACACATCTCAGGAGGGATTTTGGTCCACTCTTCTTTACAGATCTTCTCTAAACTCTTAAGGTTTCTTGGCTGTCTCTTGGCAACTTGAAGTTTCAGCTCCTTCCATACATTTTCTATAGGTCTGGAGACCGGCTAGGCCACTCCATGACCTTAATGCGTTTCTTCTTGAGCCACTCCTTTGTTGACTTGACGGTATGTTTTGGGTCATTGTCATGCTGGAAGACCCATCCACGACCCATCTTCAGTGTTCTGGCTGAGGGAAGAAGGTTCTCATCCAAGATATTACAATACATGGCCCCATCCATTGACCCCTCATTGCAGCAAACTTGGTCTGTACCTTTAGCAGAGAAACAGCCCCAAAGCATAATGTTTCCACCTCCGTGCTTGACTGTAGGGATGGTGTTCTTAGGGTCATAGTCAGAATTTGTCTTGACCCTCCAAACACGGCGAGACAAGTTAATGCCAAAGAGCTCAATTTTGGTCTCATCTGAACACAGCACTTTCTCCCGATCCTTCTCTGAATCCTTTAGGTGTTCATTGGCAAACTTCAGATGGACCTGTACACATGTCTACCTGAGGAGGGGGACCTTGCAGGCACTTCAGGATTTCAATCCATGGCGGCGTATTGTGTTACCAATGGGTTTGTTTGGTGACTGTGGTTACAATGGCCTTGAGATCATTCACAAGCTCCTCCTGTGTAGTTCTGGGCTGATCCCTCACTTTTCTCATGATCATCCTCACCCCATGAGGAGAAACCTTGCATGGAGCTCCAGACCGAGGGCTATTGATGGATATTTTGTATTTCTTCCATTTGTCAATAATCGCTCCAACAGTTGTCTCCTTCTCACCAAGCTTCTTGCTGATGGTCTTGTAGCCCATTCCAGCCTTGTGCAGGTCTACAATCTTCTCCCCGATGTCCTCTGACAGCTCTTTTGTCTTCCCCATGATGGTGAGGATTGAATGGAAGAAAGAGATTCTGTGGACAGGTGTCTTTTATACACATAACGAGTTGTCGTTAGGAGAACCTTCTTACATTGACAGCACTAATCTGTCCACCACATGAGCACCTACTGTAGCCAGTCTGTGGTGGGCAGAATTATTGTTGGTTGGTAGGGGATCAAATACTTATTTTACTCCATTTCTAATCGCGTTTTTTTTTTCTGGATTTTTGGTTGATCTTCTGTCTCTATCATATAAAATACACCTATGATAAAAATGATAGACCCTTCATTTCTATGTAAAATGGGAAAACTTACACAATCTGCAGGGGAGCAAATCATTCATTTTCCCCAATGTACCAGCACAGCTCATCTCTGGACACAATGCAGCTGGGTAAGGCTAGAACATTGCTAAAATATGCTGGTTCTTGAGGGCTGGTATTTGGAAATGCAGACTTATTAGTGAAAATATGGAAGGAAGAAAGAAAGAATGAATAAAAGCCAGCAAAGGAAAAATAACTACATGAAGTGCAAAAAGATGCAAACACAAACAAACCCAGGAAGAAGTGACACTACAGAGAGTCTGCCATGCAGCATTACATCTAATAGAAAGTCACAATGCACAGAAAAAAGGAGCAACATACTTTGTAAGTATGGAAAACAAGTCACAGTATTAGAATGTAAAAAACAAAAAACAAAATCAAAAACAGAAGTGTATACCCAGGGTGGTGATGTTTCGGGGGGCAGAGAGGAGCTTTGAGAGGCAGGATCTGAGCTGTCAGGATCCTGCATGAAATGACAAGAACATGAAAACAAAAAAAGTGTGAGAAAAGTCAGATCCCCCACCCCCCAAAGGCCGGGTTCCTTCACGGCCACCTTCACACACTATCGCAATCATCACTGCGAGGGGAGCCCCGAGCAACAACCACTGCGAGGGGAGCCCCGAGCAACAACCACTGCCAGGGGAGCACCGAGCAACAAGCACTGCAAGGGGAGCCCCGAGCAATAACCACTGCCAGGGGAGCCCGCACAATGACAGCCCCGGTGTGAAGGGAACATCGAATGAGGAACCAGTGAGGTGGCTCTTACCTCCTGAGTGAGGCGCTTGGCGCGTCGCCCGTAGCTGGTGGTTTTGGAAGGCTGCACAGACTGGCGTAAGGGAATACTGTGAGGTTTGTACTCCTTATCCTTCTCTTCGTTGTCGTAACGTGGCCGTTCCCCGCAGTCCTAGGACAGAGACAAGCAAGCGGGATGATGACAACACAGGGATTAATGCATCATTCAACTGCTACAGAAGCGGTCGTCTCTAAAAAAAGACTCTTACTGCCATGTTTGCTCCAGACTGGTACATGTGGAAAGGGTATATGATGCGTTCGTAATGGGATCTTAGAAGGGAGCCGATGTTCTTTCCTGAGGGATAAGCCATGCGCTGTGCCACACGTGACCACCTTCTCTCTCGGCAGATCAGCTCATATCCACCCTCATCCCGCACAATCTAGAAACACAGAAATGACATGGAGAATATTTTTTTTTTTAACCTTTAGAGAAACATCAAAAGAGAATGTCTGTATTCTGATGACACTTTGAATAAACTTTATTGCTCTGAACACAGGTCCACCTAAACCAGGGGAGGGCAACTGCGGCCCTCCAGCTGTTGTGGCACTACTGCGGCCCTCCAGCTGTTGTGGCACTACATTGCCCTATCATGACTCCCATTCTGGAAGTAACCGTCAGCCTTCCCATCATGCCTCTGGGAAAACCATCAGTTCTCCCAGAGGCATGATGGGAAGGCTGACAGTTCTCCCTTCCCATCATGCCTCCCCTTCTGGGAGGAACCGGCAGCCTTACTTTATACAGTCATTGTTTTTTTACTATACCTGAAAAGTGTTGGTTGGTTTTCAAGTAGGGCTGAGCGATTTTCTTAAAAAACAAAACAAACAAAACACACAACTCGATTCACGTTTCAAATTTTTTTTTTTTTTGGGAGCTGCGGGCAGGAGTTTTTAGGCGAGGCTGCGGCCTAGTCCGTGGCGTCCGGCCTCGCGGACTAGGCCGAAGCCACGGCCTTGCCTAAAAACTCCTGCTCGCAGCTCCTCAGGACCGGCGCAGTGGAAAAAAAAAAAAAAAAAAAAAAAATCGATTTGCTTAAATTTTGAATTGATTTGACCTCTCAACTCAATTCATGATTTAAATCGAATTTTTCCCCTGCCCTATTTTCAAGTAGACCTCAGGAGAACCCTTATGAATGGAGCGGTGTTCAGCAGACTAGCAGTGGTAAGAATTTACCCTTCTTTTGTAGGGTACATGGGGACTTTAAAAAGTAATGGCAGGGTCATTTAAGTGCAATGGACATGCATGTTAGACCCTTTGCACTGCAGTTTTGAAAAGAGATTTTGAACTGGCTTGAATGTCAAAATGCAAGTCAACTGACCTAAAATGGAAACTAAAAATGGAACGGAGAGCTTACAGGGAGATCAGCACTGAAGCACACGGTAGGTAGACCGAGAACTTTACTGCATTATCCTATAAACTGAAATATATTTTATTCCCTTCTTACAGGTACACCTCAGGGTACCCAGATGATGGTAGACTAGGGTTAGAGAAATCTCACCATTCTAAGTGATAGCACACTAAACGCCATACCACGTACCCCGACCTTACGCCACGTACCCCTTACGCCACGTACCCCTTACGCCACGTACCCCCTTACGCCACGTACCCCCTTACCCTTTACGCCACGTACCCCCTTACGCCACGTACCCCGTACCCTTTACGCCTCGTACCCCTTACCCTTTACGCCACATACCCCCTTACGCCATGTACCCCTTACCCTTTACGCCACATACCCCCCTTACGCCATGTACCCCTTACCCTTTACGCCACGTACCCCCTTACGCCTCGAACCCCTTACGCCTCATACCCCTTACCCTTTACGCCACGTACCCCCTTACGCCACGTACCCCCTTACGCCATGTCCACTTTACCTTGCTCAGGGTGTACAAGTCCAGAATTCGGCGCTCCACGTTGGGGATTTTGAGCGATGACCCCTGGATCTCCCAGAACTTTGCAATTTGGTCCAAGTAGTTAAGCTTCACTCTGGTTTCAGCCTGGCAGGAGAGAGAGGAGTTTTATTGATCACAAGAGAAATATACTAATCTTTGCATTCCAAGGTTTTTCTGTCCTCCGGCTCCCTGTACTGACACTGAACACGACTCTCCTCAATAGGAGGTTTCATTTGCCCTTGACACATTAAGGTGCCTTCTCTTGGTCCCAAGATGTTATTTTCCATTTTCTCCAAGCAGTTCTGCTACAAAAATTGCCTTTACTAGAAATACGAGGAATTACAAAAGGAATTCAAAAATTTCTAAGGGCAGCCATAGACTCAGCAAATTTCTTTCCTACAACTATGGACAACAGACAGTGTTTATGGGGGGGATCCCTTGTGGGGGGGGGGGGGGGGGGGGAGCCATCAACGCCAGGAGAGCACAGCGATTATTGCCAGTGGATATAACAGCCGCTAGTGATAATCACATGTAAAATCCGGTCGATCAACTTAAGTACACAGCCTGCCCATTCATGGTTCAAATCTTGGCCAGTACCCGGTTCCTGCTTATATTGATCGGTTTGCGCAAAAGTTATAGCGTCTACAAAATAGGGGATTTTTAGCGGGACTGCTACATTGCGGCAGACAGATCGGACACTTTTGACACCATTGGCATTTATACAGCGATCAGAGCTAAAAATAGCCACTGATTACGGTGTAAATGTCACTGGCAGGGAAGGGGTTAACACTAGGGGGCGATCAAGGGGTTAAGTGTGTGTTTCCTCAGTTGTGTTCTAACTGGGAGGGGGGGGTTCTGGCTCGGTCAGGAGCGATCGTGGGTGCCCGGCGGACATCGTGCCTTGGGGACACGCGGCGCACGCCTGCTACATCAGTTTAAAGAGCCAACGTACCACGACGGCCATTCGCGCAGCCGTGTCGACCTGCCGCAGTACAACTGCGGTGGCTGATCGGCAAGTAGTTAAAGTGGTTGTAAAGGATGAAGCTTTTTTTAACCCTAAAAAGGATAAAAGTTAACTTTTTTTTTTTTAATAAATAAAAAATAGGGCACATTTTTTTTTGGCAGGTAAAAAAATTAAAAAAAGGTGCATTTATTATTTTTGTTGCAGGAGCCTGGAAAGCATTGCACCTGCAATCAGCAGTTCACGGACGCCATGCAGGTCTCTTGCACACCGTCAGTGTATGGGCTTACCCTACATCCCATACAGGCAAGCCGATACTCCCCGACAGGAAGACTCCATGAACTACCACAGTGCTATGGTAGTTCATTGAGTACAAGCCGACAGCCGCTAAGGTTGTCGGGGCTTGTAATTCATTCAGACACACGGAGCTGTGCGTCTGAATGACGCAGCCGCGTGGGCGGAGCACCCCACACGGCCGCGCTGGTTTTTTAAACATGGGCTGCTAGTACGGGGAACTTCTTCCCATACTGCTACCGGGGGGGGGGGGGGGGGGAATTAACAGGCGGTGCGGCTGCAGCACTGGGACTGTTCCTAAAAGTCAGGTGGAATGTGTGACATGTTCCCAATGGTGAACTTATCCTTTAATGCAGGGATTAGCAGATCTCCAGCTGTTGCAGAACTACAAGTCCCATGTGGCATAGCAAGACTGACAGCCACAAGCATGACACCCAGGGGCATGATTTTGTAACAGCTGGAGGAGAAATCTCTACAGCCTATCAGCAGAAAGGAAATGTGTCTTTTACTGCACATGTTGCCACCAGCCTGCCATATTAAAAAAGGGACAAACCCACTGGACCTATGGGCACTCTAAGCCTACTACGTACAGGTGGCCTGTAAAGGACTGGTATATGGGCAAGTGCAGGTTCCGGGCCCACCATCCGGATCCTGCCATAGACACCTACAAATTGAGTAAAAACAAGAGAATTTGTCTTTTATAGGCCCAGAGCCTTCACCTTTCTAAACTCCAGAAATTCAGCCACTTATGTGCTAGATTACCAGGGATTAGCCCAATGAGGTGCGTGCCACCTCATGGACTTACCTCCTTAGACATCGCTAAATGTTTAGCGGTCCAACCCCTGAACCTTCTGGTCTCAGCTTCGGTAGCTGCAGAGTCTCAGAGGGCTGCTGTGCCTGCCCCTCCCCCTTTGCTGTTCATTTACAGAGCACTCTGTTTTATGCGAACGAATTCTCAAAATACAAAGGGCTCCTTGTGAATGAACAGCAGGGGGAGGGGGGGGGGGGCAGCCAGAGATATTCTCTCTGTGAAAGTTGCATCTCTGCCATCAGAGCTCCAGGATTGTAGCAACAGCTGCACTCCCAGAGCTATGGAGAACAGACAGATGAAAATTAAAGAGATAAATCCATAAGGTGGCATGCACCTCATTGGACCTAAAGCGATTTTTTTTTTTTTTTTTAAACATCTCCATACTTACCCGCTCTGTGCAGTGGAATTGCACAGAGTGGCCACAAACCTTTTTTCGGGTCCCCCACCAACGCTCCTGGACCCTCCCCTCTGTCCAGTGCCCCCATGGAAAGCCGTTTCCCTTTAGGGCTCAGGTAAGTAAAAGGGGGGCTGGGGGGAGGGGGATGCCGACACCTAAACATTTTTTTACCTTAAAGGGGTTGTAAACCCTCACGTTTTTTGGTAAAAAAAAGAGTTCTGAGAGTGACCGGCACCCCTGTCCGCCCGTTTACTTACCTGAGCCCGTTCGTTCCCTCGGCAGAGACGCGCTGGACCTCTCTGCCCGGGGTTCTCGGCTCTTGATTGGATAGATTGATAGCGCAGCCATTGGCTCCCGCTGTTTTCAATCAAATCCAATGATGTGGGCGCCGGAGCCGAGTCCGGCATTCTGTGTCTATGAGACGCAAATGCTGGACTCGGAAGCGCGCCTGCAAGGTAACCCCCCTGGGAGAACGCTTCGCCTAGGGGGGGTTTACCGATGGGAGGAGGAGCCGCGAGCGCCATTAGGGGACCCCAGAAGAGGAGGATCGGGGCTACTCTGCGCAAAACGAGTTGCGGAGGAGGAGGAGGAGGAGGAGGAGGAGGAGGAGGAGGAGGATCGGGGCTACTCTGCGCAAAACGAGTTGCGGAGGAGGAGGAGGAGGAGGAGGAGGAGGAGGAGGAGGAGGATCGGGGCTACTCTGCGCAAAACGAGTTGAGGAGGAGGATCGGGGCTACTCTGCGCAAAACGAGTTGAGGAGGAGGATCGGGGCTACTCTGCGCAAAACGAGTTGAGGAGGAGGATCGGGGCTACTCTGCGCAAAACGAGTTGCGGAGGATCGGGGCTACTCTGCGCAAAACGAGTTGCGGAGGATCGGGGCTACTCTGCGCAAAACGAGTTGCGGAGGAGGAGGAGGAGGAGGAGGAGGAGGAGGATCGGGGCTACTCTGCGCAAAACGAGTTGCGGAGGAGGAGGAGGAGGAGGAGGAGGAGGATCGGGGCTACTCTGCGCAAAACGAGTTGCGGAGGAGGAGGAGGAGGATCGGGGCTACTCTGCGCAAAACGAGTTGCGGAGGAGGAGGATCGGGGCTACTGTGTGCAAAACGAGTTGAGGAGGAGGAGGATCGGGGCTACTGTGTGCAAAACGAGTTGAGGAGGAGGAGGATCGGGGCTACTCTGCGCAAAACGAGTTGAGGAGGAGGAGGAGGAGGAGGAGGATCGGGGCTACTGTGCGCAAAACGAGTTGCGGAGGAGGAGGATCGGGGCTACTGTGCGCAAAACGAGTTGCGGAGGAGGAGGAGGAGGATCGGGGCTACTGTGCGCAAAACGAGAGGAGGAGGAGGAGGAGGAGGAGCTACTCTGTGCAAAAAGAGAACGAAGGAAGGAAGGAAGGAAGGAAGGAAGGAAGGAAGGAAGGAAGGAAGGAAGGAAGGAAGGAAGGAAGGAAGGAAGGAAGGAAGGAAGGAAGGAGAGGAAGGAAGGAAGGAGAGGAAGGAAGGAGAGGAAGGAAGGAAGAATTGATTTAGGCTTTACAACCACTTTAAAGTATAACTAAAAAGGGAAAAATAAATAAAGTTTTGGATAGAGGAGGAGGAGGAGGGGGGGGGGGGATTAGAAGGTTTGTGAGTTTTTATTGCAGTCTGTGCCCCCCCTTAGGGAGATTCACCCTCTATTTGTCCTGTTAACCATCATCACTGAAAGTAAAAAAGAAAATCCCACATTTTGGGTTGTCCCCAGAAAACTAAAGGGGGGAATCTTCCGATGGGGAGGAAACAAATGAGCAGAGGTTCAAATCTTAGGTGGAACTCCGCTTAAAAAAAACCTATATTACGTCGGCAGATTTTACAGACCAAATTCCTGGTGTTGAGCTTTAAGACAAAACCCCAAGCAAAGGCAGCTCTACACCCCCCCCCCCCCCTCATGGATGGATGCGGAGTACAGCACAGCAGGTTTCTTGGAATGACGGTTCTGACATCACAGTGAGGGGGACGACCAGCACCAGACAAGGTTTTAGATGCTCACCTCCAGCTCATTGAGTCTCTGAATGCGAGGGGTGAAACGAAAGTTATCCACTTCAACTGCAAACGGTGGCTGCCAGTCCTGCAGAATGATAAATAAAATAAAAAATAAATTACATTAAATATTTAAAAAATAAAATAAAATTATATATATATTTTAATATTTAGGTAAATGGTTAAGGAACAGGCATAATACATTTTTTCTGTTTATTTTGAGAGAGTTAGAAAATCTGCTCCTCCATTTGCAGCTAATCATTTCATGCTTCAATTCATTTTTTTTATTTTTTTTTTAAACACAATAAACAGTTACTATCAGATGTACCCATTTCCATAGAAACAGCGGCTCGTACTCCAGCTAAGTCTGGCACCCAGCAGTCATTTCGGGACATCCGCGCCGCACACCTCCTCCCATTATATGTTGTTATGGGTCGGGGGAGGGTTTTATACTGATCCAGACTGTGCTACCTAATGTATGTTTAACGTTCACCGACAGTCAATGACTCACATGGTACAAAAAGTGGAGATCAGTAGGAGGTCTTGTGATAACAGCGGGGTCAGAGGAGGGGCCAACAGCGGTGGGGTCAGAGGAGGGGCCAACAGCGGTGGGGTCAGAGGAGGGGCCAACAGCGGTGGGGTCAGAGGAGGGGCCAACAGCGGTGGGGTCAGAGGAGGGGCCAACAGCGGTGGGGTCAGAGGAGGGGCCAACAGCGGGGTCAGAGGAGGGGCCAACAGCGGGGTCAGAGGAGGGGCCAACAGCGGGGTCAGAGGAGGAGCCAACAGCGGGGTCAGAGGAGGAGCCAACAGTTGCCCAAAAGATGATTTAATTTAAATCCACCCTGTACATGACCTCATAATGCATTTCCTGAACAGGAAACTCCCATTGGCGATGAAGCCCGCACCATCGTTGCTTTGTCGACTCCTCCCTCCTCAAATCAAGGGGGCAGGGCTTTGCCTCCCCAAGCCAAAAAGAAGCTATTAAAACGCTTGGCGACCGCGTCATGTAGGAGGTACGGTGGCAGAGCGGCGCTCCTGCACTGGACCACGTATATAGTACGAAATCCTGCAATTCTGGGTGGGGGGCGCACGTCGGTTGTGCTGCGATTAGTTACATGACAAGCCGATCAGTGGGTGCTGTGCAGATCACATGCGATGTTCTGTGCGATACGATTTCAACCATACAAACTGTACGGCTGAAATCGCATGGCATTCACACCAATATGGTGCAGGAACCCTTTTATTTGGTCCGGACTGGAATCGGATCGCATTGGGTGTTCACACCTATGTGATCCGATTCCTGTACCATTTCACAGTTGGCACTGCGATCCGTGGACCGATCTAGGGGGGGGGGGTGTCATTAACTTTACATTGACACCCGCGGCGGGAAGAAGAAGAAGAAGAAGAAGAAGAAGAAGAAGAAGAAGAAGAAGAAGAAGAAGAAGAAGAAGAAGAAGAAGAAGAAGAAGAAGAAGAAGAAGAAGAAGAAGAAGAAGAAGAAGAAGAAGAAGAAGAAGAAGAAGAAGAAGAAGAAGAAGAAGAAGAAGAAGAAGAAGAAGAAGAAGAAGAAGAAGAAGAAGAAGAAGAAGAAGAAGAAGAAGAAGAAGAAGAAGAAGAAGAAGAGAGGAGGAGGGAGGAGGAGGAGGAGGGAGGAGGAGGAGGGAGGAGGGAGGAGGAGGGAGGAGGAGGAGGGAGGAGGGAGGAGGAGGAGGAGAAAGAAAAAAAAAGAAAAAGGACGATAATGTCATTGAAAACGGACCTGATTTTGATGCAATTTCACCACTTACGGTGTGTTTTTCATAGGTCACGTGACTCACAAAAAAAAAAGGCATCAAAAACGCAACACAGGTGTGTTCTTGCTGCATTTTTAAATGCATTTCAAACAGAAAGGTGCTTTTTTTTTTTAACAGACCAAAAAAATGTTGCCAGCAGGATTTTTAACACAACACAAGCGCCAACCCGTGTGAAGACATTCATAGAATTTAAAAGGGATGCATTTTTCTTGAACTTCTCGTGCTAAAAAGGTGCCAATAATGGCCGACAAATTCATATTCATTTAAATTGATATTAAATTAAAAAGTTGGATACACACACACACACAATATATATAAAATACGAAGAAGAAGAAGAAGAAAAAGGAAAAAAGAAAAAAGAAGTAAAAAGAAAAAAAAAAAGAGAAAAAGAAACACTTATCAGAGTGAAGCATCAAAATCAATTAAACTCCTGAGATATTGATCTGGTCAGATAAGTATCAGAGGGGGGTTGTTAATCAGTTTCAGTTGCTTTGGTGTTAAATTCATTAACAACAGGTGCACTAGTTGAGACAACAATGAGACGACCTCCAAAACAGAAATGGTTTTACAGGTGGAGGCCACTGACATTTTTTTCCCCTTCTCCTCTTTTCTGACTGTTCACTCGTTTTGCATTTGGCTAGGGTCAGAGTCACTACTGGTAGCATGAGGTAGGGTCCATACCTGGACCCTATAGAGCAGGGGTCCTCAAACTACAGCCCGCGGGCCGAATCCGGCCCTCCAGCGTTTTTTACCTGGCCCGCGGACTGCCCCTTTAACATTGCAGCACTCCCCCTGCCCTCTGCTACCTCCATCACACAGGTCGGGAAACATGACAGGCCCGGACAAAGGACCTTCTGTGCTAAGAAGCAGGTGATTGGTTACTAGGCATCGGGGCGGTCCCAGGAACCAATCACCTGCCCCTCACTTCCCTCCCGCCCTCCGTCCGGACCTACCATGCCTCGCGTCCTCCGCGATACAGGTAAGTGCTGAGTGGGAGTGCTGTGACATTATACAAGGGGCAGCAGTGTAATATTGATGAGGGGAGTCTGATATGGGGGGGGATCTGTGATATAGGGGGGATATGTGATATGGGAATCTGTGATATTTTGGGGGGGGGGGGGGGGATCTGTGATATGTGTGATATGGGAATCTGTGATATGGGGGGGGGGGGGGGGAGGAATCTGTGATATTGGGGGGGGGGGGATAATCTGTGATATAGGGGGGATATGTGATATGGGAATCTGTGATATGGGGGGGGGAAATCTGTGACATGGGGGGGAGATCTGTGATATGAGGGGGGGGGGGGGTCTGTGATATGGGGGGGGGGGGGGATCTGCAATGGGAGTCTGTGATATGGGGGATATGTGATGGG